>CAUYLG010054479.1:0-142995 GCA_963573385.1 Cacajao melanocephalus | reverse complement strand
CACCATACATAGTATATATTATATATAGTATATAATATATGGTATATAATATATACTATATATATATTATATATAATATAGTATATATAATATAGTATATATACAGTATATAATATATATAATATATATTATATAGTATTTACTGATTAATAAGCAAATTTTCTAAACATCATTAGAATGTATTTATTATATATATAAATTCTAATGTATATATATATAGTAAATATATATATATACATTCTGATTTATATATATAGTAAATATATATATATACATTTGCCAATTAATAAGCAAATTTTCTAAACATCATTAGAATGTATATACTATATGTATAATATATATACTATAAAGTACAGTATATATATTATATATACTTTATATGTGCATAGTGTATATATATATATACACAGTATATGTATATACTATTATTCATTATACTATTATAGTATAGTATATATACCAATTATATATACTGTTAATTATATATATACTATCATATAGTATAGTATATATACTATGTACTATACTATACATTATACTATACTATACTATATATATCCATTATAATATATTATTACATGTAATGTGTATGTTTATACACTTCCATGTATACACATACATTATACATTATTTAAATGCTTGTGAATAGTACCTATTAGATGTATATGGACACACACATTTTATATGTATATATATTCCTCACCCCAGGCCAAAAGAATAGAGCCCCCTCCCATGCAGATAACACACATACACACACACACACACACACACACACGCAGTACTACCACCACCACCCTGACCTGGGAGAGAGAGAGCAGAAGGGTCACAGAACATAAACCACATAATAAAAACACTAATGATTAAATAATCTTGACTTTCTTTCTAAAAGGTGAAAAATTTTAAAATTAGACTCTTAATACATATTAAGTAATTGGCATTAATAAAATTAAAAGTAAAAAATATTTACTACAAAAAATACATGGTGAAAATATTTTTAAAATACTGACATTTTGAAGACTTTTGGTGCTTTTATGAATGTGATAACAGGAATAAAACACTTTATTTAAAAGCACATGCTCTTTAAAGTGCTCAGTAATTATGTAATTTTTCAAAGCTTCTGAATGTATTAACAAATTATAGAAATTCAGCACTTTTTTTTGAGACAGAGTTTCACTCTGTCATCTAAGCTGGAGTGCAGTGGTATGATCTTGGCTCACTGCAACCTCTGCCTCCCGGGTTCGGGGTTGAAGTGATTCTTAAGCCTCAGCCTCCTGAGTAGCTGGGATTACAAGCACATGCCACCATCCCTGGCTAATTTGTGTATTTTTAGTAGAGATGGCATTTCACCCCTGTTGGCCAGGCTGGTTTCAAACTCCTGACCTCAAGTGACCCGCTGGCCTTGGCCTCCCAAAGTGCTGCAATTACAGGTGTGAGCCACCACACCCAGCCCAATTTGCTACTTTATAAGTCTCATCATTTTACTGGTTGTGTAGCATTCCGTTGTATAGAATGTAGAATACAATATAGTTAATCTCAGTTGATAAACTCATGGCCTCAAGTGATCCACCCGCCTTGGCCTCCCAAAGTGCTAGGATTACAGGTGTGATCACCACTGCGCCCAGACTATAGGACTTCTAATAGGTAATACTCATGTGCATTTAGGTAAAACTTGCACACATATAAATATAGATAAACATGATTACTGGAGTTAAATAATATAACTAAAGGGTAAATATAGAAAATAAACAAGGAGAATAAACCAAAGCTTAATTAAAATTTAATTTTTGAAAAAACTGATACATGATTAAGGTCAGTTAAGTATAAGAGAAGGAAAGACACATTATGTTTATTTACGGCCTTTCTCAGGGCATCACAAGGAAGAGACATTATTAAAAGCAGATGTTAGGTAACTCAGAAAAATATGGCAAATTTGTGATGAGTTTTTAACGAGGAGGATATCTAAAAGAGAAAAACATCGGTGGAGAATTAACAAAGAGGGTCTAGACTACATTTCCCAAGGGAAACAAGTAATCTCATTCTGGAAATAAGTATTGCACATGTCAACTAGATTTGAGTTACATTTGGCCAAGTTAAAGTGAACAGGACAGGATTTACCTTCCCTCCGAAACACCTCAAAAAACAGACAAAGTATAATGAGGGGTGGCAGGGGTAGGGGGTAACCAAAACAGCACGAAAACTTTCAAGACACTGGATAGCAATGAATAAAGGACAGGAATGCCTGAGGGATGAGAAACAAATCAGGTGAGTCCTACAGCTGCCTCGGTTTACTGCCTAAGAGAACTTCCAGGCCATGGAGCAGGAAGGGAACCTGGGTGTGGCCGGACAGTCTCCATGAGCTGAAGGGACATTGCTGGAGTCTGGGGAGACCAAGATCGCTACAATTCACAGGACACAGAGAGGAGAGGGCTGCACAAGAGGGAACTCTGGAGACCTACAGAAGGTCCCCCCCAAATATTCAGCAGAACACACATGACAATATCATGAGAAACTACTCTAGGCAGGGAACAGAATCACCTGAAAGGATTAGAGGGAACAACAACTGGCCATCACACAGGACCTGAAATAGCATCTGCCCCAGCAGCCGGACTGCAAAACTTTATAATACATGGGGTACTGGATAGAGTATTCAGAGGGCCTTGTCTCAGTAGTGGAGAATTCGCCCTAGACTAAGCACTGCCCTTCCCACCCAGAAAACTCTAAACGCAAGATCCAAATGAATCAAAATGTAACTTAACTGCATCCCAGGAAAAAGCTCAAGAATATTAACAGGAATACAAAAAGAGCCAGCATCTAAGCAATTCACAATGTCTGATAACTAAACAATAATAAGCAGCATATAAATAACCATGAAATGCACTCATTGATAGGGAATAAAATTAGTCAACCAAAAGAAAAAAAAACTGTCGATCTAGAATGCTGTACAGAGCAAAACTATCACTTAAAAAGAAGGCGAAGAACACATTGTCAGTTGTACAAAAGCAGAGTCTATCTCCAGCGGACTTGCATGATAAGAAATGTGGGCTGGGCGCGGTGGCTCACGCCTGTAATCCCAGCACTTTAAGAGGCCGAGGTGGGTGGATGACGAGGTCAGGAGTTTGAGAGCAGCCTGGCCAAGATGGTGAAACCCTGTCTCTACTAAAAATACAAAATTTTGCCATGCACAGTGGAGGGCACCTGTAATCCCAGCTACTTGGGAGGCTGAGGGAGGAGAATCACTTGAACCTGGGAGGTGGAGGTTGCAGTGAGCTGAGATCGCACCACTGCACTCTAGGCTGAGTGACAGAGAGAGACTGTGTCTCGGAAAAGGGGAGGGGGGGAGGGGAGGGGGAGGGAGAGAAAAGTTAAAAGAAGTCCTTCAGGCAGAAGAAAACAGTATCTGAAGGAAATCCAGATCCACACAAAAAAATAAAGAGCTAGAAATGATAACTGTATGTGCAAATATAGATGTTTTTGGTATTTAAATCTCTTTAAAAACTAATTGACTGTTTAAATTAAAATGGTAAAATATAGTGTGGAATTAATAACATCTATAAATGTAAAATGTATGACAAAGTGCAAAAACTGGGAGGGAAGTATGCTACTGTAATGTTCTTACACTATTCACAGAGAGATAAAATATCAATTAAAGGTAGACTGACAATTTAAAGATATACGCTATAAGCCATAAATAACCACTAAGATACAAATAAAGTATTACAGCTAATCAACCAATAAACATGAGGTAAGATGAAATAACAGAAAATACTCAACTAATCCAAAAGAAGGAAGAAAAGGGAAGAACTGAGACAATGACAACCCATTGCCATTTTCTATAACCCATCTGCTCTCATTCCCCCATGTAAGTAAGGGTGGTGGTGGTGGCGGTGCTGATGGTGGTAGTGGTGGTGATGGCGGTAGTGGTGGTGGTGACAGTGGTGGTGGTGGTGGTGATGGTGGTGGTGGTGGGGTGTGTGTGTGTGCGTGCGTGCGCTCATGTGTGTGCGTGCATGTGTGCATGTATCTCTTCTTTATCCTACTACTAGATGGGGCAAATATAAAAGAAATAGCAAAAAGACTTAAACTTACTATATCAATAATATTAATGTAAATGGATTAAACAATGCAATTTAAAAGCAGGCTTTTTTAAATCAAATTGAATAAAAAAGCAAGACCCAACTACCTATTGCCTAAAAGAAATGCACTTTAAATATAAAGACACAAACAGGTTAAATGTTATAGGATGCTAATACCAAAGGAAAAAGAAAACTAGAGTGGCTATGTGCATATTACACAAACTACATGTCAGAGCAAAGAATATTCAGAGTTAAGGAAGGTAATTTCAGAATGATAAAGGGGTCAGTTCATCAAAAGAATCAAATCCTAAACATGTATGCACCTAATAAAAGAGCTGCAAAATGTATGAAGAAAAAGTGAAAAACAGCAAGAAGACACAGAAATATCCACTGTTACAGCCAGACACTTTTCAGTACCTTTCTCTCTGTAATTAGTAGAACAAAGAGACTAAAAAACAGTAAGAAAATTGAAGATCTAAATAATACTATCAGCTAACTAGAAAAAATTTACACTTCGGAACACTCTACCCAACAGGAGAATGCACATTCTTTTCAAGTTCCAAGATAAAGTTTACCAAATAAAGTTTATTCTAAGCCATAAAACAAGTCTTAATAAATTTAAAAGCAATCAATCTCACGAAGTATATTCTCTGACCATAATGGCATTAAATTGGAAATTAGTAACAGAAAAATATTCAGGAAATCTCCAAATATTTGGAAAGTAAAAAAATCCACTGGTCAAAGAAGTCATCAATGGGGAAACTGAAAGAAAACATATCAAGTCCAGATGTGGTGGCTCATGCCTATAATCCCAGCACTTTGGGAGGCCAAAGTGGATGGATCACTTGAGGTCAGGGATTTGAGACCAGTCTGTGCAACATGGCGAAACCACTTATCTACTAAAAATAAAAGAAATTAGTCAGGTGCTACTCGGGAGGCTGAGGCAAGAGAATTGCTTAAACTTGGGAGACAGAGGTTCCAGTAAGCTGAGATAGTGCTATTGTACTACAGCCTAAGCAACAGAGAGAGAGGGAGACTGAAGAGTAGAAAGAGGAGATAGAGGGAGGGAGGAAGGGATGAAGGAAGGAAAGGAGGGAGAGAGAGAGGGAGGGAGGGGAGGAGAGAGAGAAAGGGAAGGATGGAGAGGAGAGAGAGATAGAGGGAAGGAGAAAGAGAGGGAGGGAGGGAAGGAGAGAGAGGGAGGGAGGGAAGGAGAGAGAGGGAGGGAGGGAAGGAGCGACAGAAGGAAGAAATAGAAAGAAAGAGAAGGAGGGAGGAAAGGAGAGAGGGAAGGAAGGAGGGAGAGAGGGAGGAGAGGGAGGGGAGGGGAGGGGAGAAAAATGTGTGAGGTATCAACAAAAACAGAAATGTACAACACTAAATGTTTATTTCAACAAAGGTCTCAAATTAATGATATCAGCATTCATCTTATAAATCTGGAAAAAAAGGGAGCAAGGTAAGAAGAAAGAAAATAGAAAAAACTCAGACTGGGAATCAGAAAATATTTTCATAGTTAATAGGGGTTAATATAACCATCCTATTTTATCATGATAGGTGTAACAAATAGCCAGACAAATAGCCCAGACAGAAAATAATTTTCAAGATTTAATAGAGCAGCAAGTGTATAATCCAACATTTTTACCAAAGAATGCAAATTTCTCGTACTTGGTACTCTATCTAATCAGAAAAGTAATTGTTAAACTTTAAAATTATTTTTCCAAAGAGCAGATGCGCTAAAGTAAACCACATTCAAGATGAATTTTGGCATTTCATCCAGCATAAAAAAAATGTCACTTATGGTGTACTACCGCTACATTACATCTAAACACTGAGACAGTAACTTCCCCAAAAAACAATTTTCAAAACGAAGAACCAATGTTGGTCTGGTATTAAATTAACTTACCAAATGGAATCTCTGTAGTGCCACTGAATACTCAACAGAAGTCAAATTGAATTTAAAAAAAAAAAAGTCCCTCATATTTGAAGAAGTCAGTACTGACTAAATATAAAATTGACCATTTCAAAGATTTATGATTAATTTGCTCAATCCCTATCATAGGATTAATCAGCTCCAGTAAAGAAAAACTAGTGGGAAGAACAGGATACGAAAAGGCTAAGTTTGTTTCCAAAATAAGTTATAATTTCCAAGTAGAACTTCTTGACTAATTTTATACTGCATTAAAATGTAATAAAATTTTTATTAGAATAAATACTATATAAAAATACAAGAATATGAATAACACCAAAAAGTAATACAAGTAATAAAAAATACAAAAAGGTGGTGCTTACCCCATCCAATTTAAGCTTTACTCCATCGGATGAGCCTTGGAGTTTAGATGAGGCAGAGAAATGGGCTAAACACTAAAAGTGTGTGGCCAAAGGCTGGACCCATTTTTTGATGACATACATGCACACACACAATACACACAGTGTGGATGGTTTATAAAAGGGATGGTTTATAAAAGAAGCAGAAAATAATACAATCTTGAGGAGAGAAGATTTGCTTTATGCTGTAAAGCCAAAAAAAATAATTTACTGATTCAAGTACTACAAGAATCCTTCAAAATTCTTTTCCAAACCAATAAACTGGTGAAAAGGTTTGCAATTAATGATGACAGGAAATGAATATCTCTAAACATAACAGAAGCTCAGAACAGCTTAACAGAAAATGTTAACAAATAATAGGATTAGACCCAAAAGAAAAAATAAATGAAGAAAGATGGTCAAAAAAAGGTTTCCCCATCAAATGAGTAAAGTTTAAAGAGACAAATGATATCTCCCAAAAGTCAGAGCATATATTGGTATAATGTTACCAGAAAACGCGTTGGCCACAAGTTTAATTGAGTTTGTAAATGTTGGGAAAAGCAGCAAAGGAGAAAGGACGTACAGAGTGCCTACATAAATTGGTTATGAGTAACATATAAACAAGGAACAACATGCTGTGGAAGGCCACAGGAGGCCTCTGCGGAGGAAGGCCTCTCCATGCCTCATGTTCCGGTGCAGGGTGACCTCGGCTCTGTTACCATAAACATTGTGCTCAAGGACGTAAAATCCCTTTGTTTTATGCCTACAAATGTAGCCAGATTTGTAGGCTCCTTGTAAGGCCCTGTTCCACCAGCTGCACATACATAATAGGCTAAAGATAACCATATATTCCTGTTTTGTGAAACTCCTGAAACCGCTGCTGTTATTAGTCTTTAGAATGACTCACTGATTCACTTCTGACTCATTGATTCACTCCACCATCACATCACCCACTCCCCATCGTCACTCCACCCCTACCCTATAGATCAAAGTGATTGTTACCAATAAACAGTGTGAGAGATAAGAGCTTGGGGCCTTGACTGCCTCCAGTAAACAAGGGATGGCCCACGGTCCCACTTTCATGCTTAATCTGTCTTTTTCTCATTTCTTTGTTGCCACTGAACTTGGGGTACCCACGGGTGATGTGGGTGGGGGCTGGTTCCCTACAGTAGATATGCAGTTATTGCAATTGTTAAGTGGAAAAAGAGTTCTTAACGAGAATTGCTTTTTAAAAATGCATGTCAAAACTCACCAAATACCTAGGAATTCACTGTCCTCATTGAAAAAGGAACGAAAGAGGTCCAGTGCAAGGAAGAATAGTCATAAAATAATCCTAATCTATACCTATCAATTACAAATTACACATCTAATTTCTAAAAACATACTCTTTTTTAAAGTTTATTTAAAAGAAAGACATTAAATCATCTAATTAACACTTCCTAATGTTTCTGCCGACTCACCAAACACTATGAGATTTATTGCCAACATAGCATACTTTTAAATTTTCTACTTGCATATCTAATAAAGAAATGAAAATGAAGTATCAAACAACTAAGCCTACAAAAGAAAAAGTACCTTATAAATCTATTGAAAAGGAAGACTGTGCTCCGGATAACTCTTGCTGTGCGTGATTCTTCATGCTGAGATCTCGATAAATTTATGCCATCATCCATGTGGCCTTCATGGTGCATAATAGCCTGTAAGAAAGCAAAAATAAGGCCATTACTCTCAACATCTCTTTTCCAAACTAGAATTAGGGAGATGTGTACTCGGACAGCTGAGCCATAACAATAAATAGAATCAAAAGGTAGGTAGAGGGGACTGTTTCAGTTCAGATAAAATCATACGCACAGATCGCTATAGAAAATAGCCATTCCATATATTAATTTAGTTATTATTTTATTTTTTTTGAGATGGGATCTTGCTATGTTGCCCAAGATGGTGTTGAACTCCTGAGCTTCAGTGATCCTTCTCCCTCTTCCTCCTGAATAGCTAGAATTACAAGCACACATCACCATGCTCAGCTCAGATATCATTTTAAAGAATTACTCAAAAAATGTGATGAGTCGAGTAAAACAAATAGCAGAGCCTTTTCACATATCAACATTGAATGACTGATCCATAGCCTAAGCAAACTTGGTACAAAGCAGCAAAGGAAACCTGGCACTGGCACACCTACCATACAGTAGTTCTGAACATAGACTAGTTAATCAGTAAGTACTGAACAATGCCTATACATCATCTAAATTACAAAAATGTAAACATATATTTCATTTCTTTTGATAGTTTTTTGTTGTTGTTGTTTTTGAACTTTCTATGAAACTATAATGTTAGGAAAGAGAAATGCAAATATCTTAAAAAAAAAAAAAACAGTTCAATGATTTTCACAGGTAAACATCCCTGTATGACCAACATCCAACTCAAGAAAGAAAGCATTATGGTATCTTAAAATCCTCCTTGGTGCTCCCTTCCTGTCCTTATCCTTCACAATGTTCACCACCTTGCAGACTTTTGACAGCATAGATCAGCTGTGTACTATATATAAGTAGAACCATTTGTTCCCGTTTGTGCTTGTCTTCATTCAACATTTATAGCAAGATAATTTAATAAACCTACCCAGGTGTACTGAACAAAATTTAGTAACTGGAACTATAACTATAAATTATCTAGAAAGCAATGTTATGAGGAAACTCCTTATATAAAAAAATCAGTGAGACACGGATATATCTATATTTAATGGCAATATTATAGCCCTAAATGCCCTCGTTAATAAAGAAAAATGACAAAAATGAAGGAACTTGTTACTTATTTTCATATCCTAAAAAAAAGAACAGCAAAGAAAGTTGAAAAGTAGAACTAATAAGATTAAGTGAAATTAATAAACTAGAAGTCAAATAAAGTATTAGAAAAGATGAATAAACTCAAAATTTGATTCTTTGCAATGATAAATAAAACTCTCACAAAACAGGTTAAAGATAAAACAGAAAGCAAAAACACAGAGAATAGGAAATTATAATAAGACAATACTGTGTGCAACTCCATGGCAAAACCAACAATCAGTCAACCAAACAAAACCAATACACTAAACTGGGTGTTCCAGGGGAATAGAATAGATTCTTAGAAAAATAAGACTAATCAAAAAGAATCCAACTCTATTTGACCAGTTTCTTTAGAAAAAGATTGAAAAGATAATTTAAGATCCAATATTTAAAATACCTAGGACCGGATGGTTTCACAGGTGAGCTGTGATAAAGCTTCAAAGAACAGCTACCTTTCACGACAGACTAGTCTAGACCAAGGATTGGCAAACTATAGCATATCACCCATTTCTGTATAGCCCATGAGCTAAGAAGGGCTTTTACATTTGTACATGGTTAAAAAAAAGACCAGAGTAAAATGATGTTTCATGACACAGAAAAATCAATAAACACAAAAATTGTATAAAATATCCATAAAGAGAAATTAACTTCCTCCATGAATATACATATTATAGTTCTGAATAAAATATGAATTAATTAAATCTAGCAGAATTTCAAAAGAATCATACACTATGGTCAAGTAGGATTTACTCTGTGAAAGTAAGGACTCCTTAATAATCAGAGAGGTCTGGTAGCTTACTTATTTTTATCAACAAGTTAAAGGACACGATGCATGATTTTTTATCTTCTTTAATTAATAAAATTCAGTAATCATGGCTATTTTTTAAAAGCTAAGTAAAATTGGAATAGCAGGAGGCTACTTAAACATAAAAACGATTTCAACTGTCCTCAGGATGCAAGTCACTACTTCTATAAAATAGGAGTGGAAATTCACAATGGGAAAATATGCTGAGATAATAAACCAGCAGACCAGATGAAAGAACAGCAAGCTGAGATAAAAAGGTGAGCTGGGTGAGATAAGGACAAGAAAAAAAAGCATGAAAACTAAAATTTTAAAGGCACAGAAAGGGCTTACGAACAGAATAGCACCAAAGAAAAAAATGAGTACTTTGGTAGACGCACTTGAGAAGTGAAGTGTAGAGAAAAGGTCAGGAAGAAGACAGAGGAAAGACAGCCAGCATGGAGTGGAGGAACCTGCCATGATCCTGAGAAACTAGCAAAACTAAAATGGCACAAAAACAGGAACCAACGACATGGTTGGAAAAGCATACTCACATACCCAACTTGTTCCAAACATACATAAAAGTTTTCCAATAACTTAAGTGTATGTTTTAAAAATTTAATTAATGTTAAACAAAACTAAAACGTTTGTTCATCTAGTTCTAGTTACATACAAATACCAAACTGCCACATGTGTCCAGCAGTTACTGATTTGGACAGCATAGACTTATACCTAACTTCAAGTTCATGGGAATTACCAAGAGCATAGGCAATGGGGAAAAAAGTCAGACATATTCAGAATATGAGGCATTCTATGACTGGCATGGATTTTTTAAAAACCCAATGGCACAGGAAAAAAATAAGCTGAAAATCTGTTCTAGATGAAGAGAGACTGAAAGCCATAAAAATAAGTATACGAACTTTGATTGCATCCTGATTATTAAACTAGAAAAGATATTATTGGGACAATAGAATAAATATGAATATAAACAGGATAGTCAATGATTTAATAGAATTATCATAATGGTACGTAATGGTACTGTGGGTGTTTGAATGCATACACACACAGAGAAAGAAAAGGAAGACAGGAGGAAAGGAAGCAAATCTGGCTAACTATAATAATTGTTGACTCTAATTCAAGGGTATATAGATGTTCATTGGTTTAGTCTTTTAACTTTTCCTAATATTTGAAATATTCTTCAGTAAAATATTCAGAAAAAAAGAAAAAGACAACATCTGCTAAATTTAATAATAGAACCATGGACAAACATCATTATTAAAAAAAATTTTTTTGCTTTAAAGCCAAATCAACCTTTCTGTCACAATTTCAACAACATTCGCTGTTCACCTTGCAAATGCTAACCCATCTCACCATGGCTCATAATTCTGCAATGCTAATGCAGTTGAAGACCAAGTTAGCAGGTGCATGGGCAATCTTACCAACTCAACTGTAACTCCATGTCCTTGAAAATATATGTTTTATTCAAGAAACATTTATTGAGCACCTACTTCGTTCCAGCACTCTGCTAGATACTGAAAATACATAAATCAAAGACTTGGTTCCAATCTCAGAGCCTGGTAATGAAGACAGAGTAAGTCACAAATACATACCTTTATCTCTTCCTTTCCTTTCTGACCCCCACCCTCTCTTTAGATTGTGCTTGGTTTAACCTCTGTCTTGTTAGTGTCTGGGGACATCAGAAAGTAGCTTAAGCAATTGGGACTCAAACATGGAACAATATGGATAAATATTAGAGACCTTTTGCTGAGCAAAAGGAGGCATATGCAAAAGAGTACACACTATAGAATTTCATTTATATAAAATCCAACATCAGCTAAAACAGAAAAATGATCACAAGATCATTTCCATGACAGAAAAAGGTCAGAAGAGCAGTTGCCCCTGGGGGAAAGGAAGCAGGAATAATCTAGAAAGGAATGCTGAGAAACTTCTTGGAAATTAGACATGTTCCACATGGAGATAAGCTTGTGGGTCATACCAGTGTATCTCTACAGCTAAATGTTTACATTTTGATGTATATAAATACTACCTTTAAAATTTGAAAATAAGTAATAGTAATAATCTAGTGACACATAGCATAGGATTGGAGGTGTAATGGAAATAACAGAAAGCACTGAAAATGTTGAATGGTGGAGACTGAGGGGTTCATTACACTATTGGTTATTTTGTATAAACTTAAATCATTATGGGAAGTAGAAAAGTTCCTTTTTAAAGTTTCCTTTCTTGTTAAAGAATAAGTATGCTAGTAACTCTTTGTTAAGCCCTATCCCATGCAGCTGTTAGACATGTCTTTCTTACAGGCACGTAGTACATTTTATTTCCTCATTCTTTAACCAAAATATCTGTGCCAGATGTGCTCACAGGCATGTCCCAGCTCTTCATGGCTTTTACCTGTTTAGAGAAGTTTTAAGTTTAAACCAATCAGGTTTTAGTTTAAATTGTGAGGTCTGGCTCTAGCCAATGGAAATCAGTCACAGCAGTAAGGACAACCCCAAATGCGTTAAGGAATAAATTTTTGTGTTTTCCTTTGTTCACTGGACTCTTGTGACACAATGGCTAGTGAGGGTGCCGTTCCTGCAGTCCAGAAAGTAAAAACTGCATTGCTAGAAGATCCTTTGTCTCAGTGCGAATTGTTCTTTGCGGCACCAAGCATCTATTTCCAACAATTATCTATAATAAAATATTTTAAAACAGGCCACCTTCAGTTGCAAGAAATCGGGAGTGCTTCACAAATATTGAATACATGCATGTACACTTAAATTTATGAGCCTAAAAGACAAGGGATCATCTCATTATAATGATGATATAGGTCTTGCAGGAGAATTGTCTGCTAATCTCAATTCCAGGCTCCGAGGAAGGTTGTACAGGGATGTACTCAAGCCAAACTCTATCCCTGCAGCATCAGCCTCCACCTTCACTAGAATCAGCACTGGTCACTCTAAACAGATCACAGGAACAGTGATCATTTAGTTATTAGAATGGGGGTATAGATTTTGATTAATAAATCTGTTGAAAATAATAAGGTCTGTATCACTAAAGTCTTCCTTTCCAAGGTCTCACATTTCTGGAAATAATATGTGTTGTTATTAGTTTCTGTGCACAGTGCTGCATGTCATGTGTAAGAATATGAACAATCTAGTATGATGTACTCTCTCAGGTGAGTTGCAAATTTGGGCTAGGGGGCGAGGGGTGGTGAGAGAAAGAGAGATTTATAGCCTACTAAATAAAATAGCATAAGAAGTGTGTGTATAAAATGTAATGAGGTAGAGATGAATATTATGAGAACTCAATGGAGGGAGTAGCTAAGCTGATATAGTCAGGAAGAACTTCTAAAATGATAAATATCTTTAATCCCTGGATGATGGGTAAGAGTCAGGGAGACAAAAAAAGTTTGAGGGTATTTCAAACAGAAGAAACAGCCTGTAGAGGTATCACTGTGTAAAAGCCATGGTATTTTGATTGACTGCAAGAAATGTGTTGTAAGGAACATGCTGGGGAAATTGAAGACAACATCTGGAAACCAGGAAGAGAGGAGAAGAATGGCACAGGCCAGGAAGGGTATCATTGTCACTAAACGGTGGAATCCTCTTCTTGTAAGCAAGGAGATTTCAGTCATGAACTTTGTCACAGCATGGAGGACAAAGTGAACTAGACTACAGTAGAATCCAGAAGACGGCACTGTGTATCTCTTCACTTCATATTTAAATACATACATTCCATCATCCTATATATTAGTGATGTAATATCCAACTATGTTCACCCTACAAAACTAAAGTGTCTATTACAGTGCAATTTGCCCTTTCGCTTGCAAAATTATGAACTTTTGCAGGTGACTGAAAAGGTTAGCCATTTCTCTTTGACCTGTCCTTGTGTATTTTATTCATAAAAAATCACTTCTATAATTATATTGTTTTCTATCACCTTACCTTACGTTGTATTGATCCCATTCTCACGGATTTCACGTCCACAGACTGGTAAGTAAGCCATAGGCCTGTGTCTACGTGTTGTATATAGCATACTGAGTCACCGTATTTTATTTCAGATGTTCCCATGCCGTCAACTTCTTTTCTCACCCCGACATCTAATTTTTCCTAAGGAGAGAGGGGGAAAAAAGATCAGTAAACATTTTTAAAATACTAGTGTAAATATGTTCCTTGAAAAATTCAGCTCTCTGAAGTCCCCCGAAATAGTGGCCAAATATTATACTCTAAAAGTTCAATCTCTAACATATGCTTGAATCATTCACATTGGAAAATGATTTGGGCCATAATGTAAAATTTTTAAATTTTATGTTGCATAATGGCAAAGTCCAAACCAGAGGTCTTAAAATTAGTAGTTTAAGCTAAATATCCTTCCTGGGTTTTTGTGAGGTTTTTTTTTTTTTCCATTATTGGTGAGTAAGAGCATAGGTTTGGGGGGGAGAGAGATTTAGTTTTGAGTCCAGCCTCTGCTGCTAACTACCTCTAAGACGTTAGCAACTGAATTAAACCTTCTAAGCCTCAGTTTTCTCATCCATAAATAAAGCTAATAAGGTATCTCTCCATAGGATCAAAAAAAAAAAAAAAGATAATGTATGCAGATTTCAGAATAGTGTCCCTGGGATAAACACTTCAAATATTTTGACAATTTTGACAGTAATAATGGTGACGATGATTGTTAATGAACCCGTTAATTAAAATGATTATTTATTTTGAACTAATCAAAGCTAAAATTCAGTTTCCACTACTGCAATCTCAAACTTGGACTACAGAAGTATTGACTCTTAAAGGGCTACTATGCCAAGCTTCCTCTGCTAGGAGTAGCAATCCATCCTCTGACACTAACCAAATGTCTCTTTCAAATCTCTGTTTATGTCAATATTTCCTCCTCTAACATGCTCTCTTTCCATTTTTCCTCCCATGTATAGCTCTGATATTCAGGAACTCACTGTGTCTTAAAGTATTGAACAGTGCTTAAAGCAACAGTGAAAAAGCCAATGGTACTTCCTTTCTTTCGTCTTTTACTTTTTTTCTTCCTTGGTCTAACCTTCCTTGCTAATTTAAGTGTCTTTTTTTTTTTTTTTTTTTTTTTGAGACAGAGTCTTGCTCTTGTTGCCCAGGCTGGAGTGCAATGGCATGATCTCGGGTCACCGCAACCTCCACCTCTCAGGTTAAAGCGATTCTCCTGCCTCAGCCTCCTGAGTAGCTGGGATGACAGGCGCCCGCCACCGCACTTGGCTAATTTTTGTATTTTTAGTAGAGACAGGGTTTCACCATGTTGGTCAGGCTGGTCTCGAACTCCTGACCTCATGATTCACCTGCCTCAGCCTCTCAAAGTGCTGGGATTACAGAGGTGTGAGCCACTGCGCCTGGCCACTTTAAGTGTCTTCCATGTCTCTGGTCATATGACTTTTGTTTGGAATTATAGTGACAGAGTGTTTTGAAGATTCAGTCGGAGTAAAATTTGTTTTCTACACAAAAAGGAACAATTTTCAAGCAACCCCAAAGTTTAAGATTTTTCATGTTATTTGCAGACTACACTAATAATTAATAACCCTAAAATGATTATGAACACTCCATAAATAATTGAAAATTCAAATTAAAATGGGTTGAAATTTTTAACACAAAAGGTCAAGGTCATCTAATATATAATTATCAATTAAGTTGATTCAATCATTATGCAAATAACTTGAAACACTAGTCTAAGCATATGTAATAAAACAGACAGTAGAACCATTCCAATTTCATTCTATCAACCTAGATAAACTACTAATCTACTTATACCAACCCTGTCAATAGGAAAATTAAATTCTGGGGATAAAAACAGAACACTGTAATTATCTCTTTAGAATAGAACAGTGAGACTCTAACTCTTTTCTTTTTGGTCTTCAAGCAAATTAGTTTGTGGCTAGATTATTTATAGGTTTATGGACTGTATATTAAGAAGTCACACAATCAATTGTGAAATCATGCTTTCTTTGTATTTTAGTGATGTATTTTACATCCGTCTCTGGATTTGAAGATTTAATTATGAAATTTCATGATGATTATGTTTTTGTTGTTGTCACCCAGGTTCCAGTGCAGTGGCGCAGTCTCAGCTCACTGTAACCTCCACCTCCTGGTTTCAAGCGATTCTCCTGTCTCAGCTTCCTGAGTAGCTGGGACGACAGGCACACACTCCCACACTTGGCTAATTTTTGTATTTTTAGTAGAGACAGAGTTTCACCAAGTTGGCCAGGCTGGTCTCGAACTCTGACCTCAAGTAATCCACCTGCCTTGGCCTCCCAAAGTGTTGGGATTATAGGCATGAGCCGCTGCTCCCAGTCAATGACTACGTTTTAACAATTACTCTGACCCTTGAGTGAGGTAAAAAATGCTGAAGTTACATTAGAAAAAATAAGTGAGATCACTTGCTGAATGAAAGACCAAAGGCCATCCATGTTCTTTTCTTCTTTCATTTTCTGTCATTTTCTGTAGCTCAAGCTTAGGAGAAATTCAGATGAAAATAATCTAGATGCTTTGAATGACCATAAGCTGAAGCATAGCATGAACCACAAATGTGACATGTAGTAAAATCAACCAACAGAAAATTAGCCTGTATTCCTGGAAATAAAGTGCTCAGATTTTGGCATCAGCTTTTACATTTTATTTTTCTTTTGACTTGTTCTGCTTTGGAAAATGATGAAGTCGCTGCATGGAGCGAATTCTCCTATGGAAACTATTATAAAATTTAGAAAAAAATACTTTTAAGAATTGACTTAAGGGCACTTTGGATGGACCAAAAGCAGAAGAAATTGGAAAGTAGATCTCTCTGAAAAGGCAAACAGCACCTTGTGTGGCCGTTAAGTGGCTGCCTTTTGCTCTGGGGCATGCTGTGCCCAATCTGTCTGCTACTCTGGCAGGAGAAATCTGCTGCTTTATTGCCTTGAGGTATCAGAGGAGATGCTTCAGGGTTCATAAGCAATGAAATAATTAGATGGGCTAAATCCTGGACACACAGATATCTACAAAATCTTTGTAAAAAATGTATCCAAATTCTGCTGACCTCTAAACTGTGCGTGCTGGAGGAAAGCCCAGTATAATGGCAGCAGATGGAAGCTGAAAGATTTGAGTCAAAATATAAGTTAACTCCTCATGCAAAAGAGATAAAACTGAAGTTTCAATCCAACAAGGTTAACCAAAATTGCTCTTCAGAAAAAAACCTGAAATTCAGAGCCTCTACTACATATCACTTCCAATAACTGATATAGTGTCAAAAATAAGCAGATGTAAAGAAACTAGAAAATGTGAGCTATATATGTTCAGAAAAACAAAACCACAACAGTACAGGCAATACAAAGCGATGCAAAGATGGCCCAGATCTTACAACCAGCGGACAAGGACTTTACAGCAACTATTATAAATATAAAGTATGTTCAAGAATATAAAAGTAAACATATACATAGTGAACAGAACTAAAATGTACATCACAAAAATAAATGAAATAGAAAAATAGAAAGAATAAATAGAAAATTAACTGAACAGCTTAGCATCAGATTGGAGTTAACAAAGAGTTGATTAAATTGACCAGGCGCAGTGGCTCAGGCCTTTAATCCCAGCATTTTGGGAGGCTGAGGTGGGTGGATCACCAGGTCAGGAGTTAGAGACCTGCCTGGCCAACATGATAAAACCCCATCTCTACTAAAAATACATAAACTAACCAGGCCGTGGCATGTGCCTGTAATCCCAGCTGTTTAGGAAGCTGAGGCAGGAGATTCCCCTGAACTCAGGAAGCGCAGGTTGCAGTGACCCAAGATCCCGCTACTGCACTCCAGCCTGGGTGACAGAGTGAGACTCTGTCTCCAAAAAACAAACAGTTAATTAAATTAAAAGTTAATCAATAGAAATTTTCCAATCTGAAGATCAAATTGCCATTAGAACACTCTAGCTTAAGTATTTTCCTATTAAATGGAAACTTCCCCCAAAAGACTATATAAAATTTAATTCCTATACCTCCTACATTTAATCAAGAAAATGTCAAGATCCTCCTAATCTTAGCATTATCTTAATGCATTATCTTATTCATTAAAACCTGTAAATGTTTAACTTTTATAGTCTTCTAATCACCTATCGTGCAAGAATAATCTTGAGATCTTAAGAGTTATAAAAATACTCAAAGATAAAATAACTTTTCAGCACAGTCTAGAATTATTGCAAACACTGCTTTTTCACTCTAAGAGGTTTGCATGGATAGATATTTTCTCTTTACATTCATGTACTCTCATAGCATGTTGTACTTCTACTATCAGGGAAATGTCAGCACTTTGTTAAAACGGTTCCTCAATTGTCTTCTTTCCCACTTGACTATCGTTCACCTTTTTGATAGCAGGAATTGTATGTCTGATTCCTCCACCCTGACCCCCCCATAGCCTCAAGACCAGAATAGTGCCTGCAAATGTCAGATCCTTAATGAAGAATGCTGAATGAATGAATTTCTAGAAATCCCTTCAGATTTCCCATAAAAACTGTGCTGACAAACTACTCCCATTATGAGCATTCAAATAATCCCATTTGTAAATGCTTGGAACATCTAATTTTTAAATGAATATTAAAATAGACCCAGATGTTAAAACGATTGGTCTGAAAAGTATTAAGTGATATTTGGCATTGGGTGTGCACCAAACTGGCTCATAACGAAGCCAAAGCTATTTCTGAAGAACTGTGGCCTTATACACATAGATATACCAAGTGACACTATGTACGTACTAGATATACAAAACTAGACTTATTAAAAGACTAAAACTAGTCCTACAGAATTATTTCTTATGCTACAGAGCATGCAGTTCAGAGGAATTCTTCTAGCATTAGTTAAAATCATCCTATGTCTATCCAAATTACTCTGTAAGGTGACTGAAGAAAAAAGGCCTTTATCCTTAGATGATGGAGATTTTATTTATTTTTTAAAAGCCAGGTCTCTTTAAGATAAATAATAAAGGTTTTTAAATCATTTAACTAAATTTGGTTAAAATTTAACAAAATATATAACCAAAAATGGCTAATTTTTGGTTAAAATAATCCACAAAATCGATTTGTAGATTATTTTTACTGTGCTAAGAGGTTAAAGTTTTTTAATCACTTAACCAAATTTAGTTACATTTAACCAAAAATTTAACCAAAAATGGTTAAATTGTTTTATTTGCTCATTTATGGTGCCACACTGCAGCACAGAATAGTTGGTCACTGTGAAAAGAGAGTCTAAAAATGTTACAAGGTAAGAGAAATGACTGGTACTGACAGGCCAGCCCGGGCTTGACCCTTCCAGGACAGAACGCCAAAAAAAAAAAAAAAAAAAAAAATAGCATATCACCCTTTATCCCAGGGCTTCTTAGGAGAAGATATTCTGGCAAATGAGTTTATGGAAAAAGGATTTTTAAAGTTTTCATGCTGAAGGGGTCTTGAAGGGGCTTCCACAGCCCCTTAAGGTCACAGCACCTAAAGAATAGCCTCTAACGCCCCATACAATGCCGTCCCTTAGAGTGTCAGTGGGGCCAATGAATATGACAGAGTATCACTCCTGCAGTCAGGTTACCTTAGATGAGGTCAAGGGATCTTGTAGATGTAATTAAGGTTCCTTATCGATTGACTTTGAGTAAATCAAATGAGAAATTATCCAAAGTGGATGATATTTACCCAGGTGAGCCCTTTCAACGGGTTCAGGCTTTCCCTGAGCACCTAAGCTACAAACAGTATCCACAGGGCTCCACCCTGCTCTTGGTCTTCTCTTCCTGACCACTGTGGACAAACATCATTAGCCCACATCTAAGGATTCCGGCCTGATCATAGTCACCCTTGCCGGACCACTTGTACTGCAGCTGTCAGGCTTTAAACCAGCCCTCACAATCTCATAAAGCAAACCTATATAATATATATATATATATATATATATATATATAAAAAATATAATGTATTAATTATATATAATATACACATTAATTATATATTATATCAATTATATATGTATATTAATTATATAAAAATATATTATATATAATTTTAATATATATTAACTATATATAAATATATTATATATAATTTTAATATATATTAATTATATATGAATATATTATATAATTTTAATATATATTAATTATATATTATATATAATTTTTAATATATTTATTAAAGAAAATAAATATATTTTTGCCATTTGTTCACAATTCTTGTAATCTCATTGACAGTCTTATATGAAACTATTATTCCATCATTTCCATAGCAAAAGACTTCTATTCATTGTGCATAGGGAGGAAAAACCAGAGGAAATCACCTACAGAGAAATGTTTCAGTGGCATTTTAAGCTAAAAAAATTTTATCTTGTGGGTTGGGGATTGAACACACACATAATTGGCAAGACCTGCCTTGTGATTAAAACTGACATTTCAACACACTTGAAAACAATGGTTAAAACTTCTAGGAATAGAGAAAGGGAAGAATATTTCTAAGAAAATCTATATTTATCAAATTGCATTCTTCATTATGTAAAATATTTTCCTTAAAAGAAAACCAAAGTAGGTTACATTATAAACTATTCCCTATTTTATTCAGATTTTTTCTGAATATATATGGTTGTCAGCAATTGTTGATTCTTCCATCAAATCCCATATTTGAGATTGGCTGGTGAATGTTCACATCAGTGTCAAAGACACCCCAATGACAAGTGAGGAAATGCTCCTTATGTCAACTAGTAACATGGAATTTTAAAGCCAGTCTCACCTTTAAAATCTTCAGTTAAAATGAGCTTAAGGATTTATAAAATTTTCCAAAAATACTTACACTTTCAATACAGTCTCACACAGTTAGAGGTAAGGGACTGCTCATGTAAATGCAAGGGATCACAAGAATTAATTTTCATTTCAGAATTTCAAAACCAAAACTCCTAAACCCAGATGAAAGCTGAGATCTGCAACTGATCTAAAAAGTTTGATTTTCCATCAGCAATGAAAATTTGATTTGCAACACAGAAATTATATCAACCAGCAGTCATTCATTATTGCATACTCAGAGTATACCTCAAATGTATGAGGTATTCTTTCATATATGCTACATCATTTTTTGAAAAAGTGTTTGCCTTTCACAACGTAAATACTCGGCTTCATGGGAAATGTGGTAGAAGTATGTAAAGATAGGGCAAGCATTTTCAAGCTACCAGTGACTGAGGGGGACGGAGAATTATCAAATATACCTTTAAGTGAATCCAATATGTATCTTAAAGGAAAGAGACTATGGCCAAATGTGATAATAAAGAGATTAAGTGAGTCTGTTGAGCTATGCTATTTTCTCTGAAATTTTGACAATGTGAAATAATATTTTAAAAATGTATTTTTTCATCTTTAATTAAGGTCTCTTTTTCATTGTGTTTCAGTAGTTCTAAGTTCAATGCTGCTTTATTATGTAATTGCAGAAAATACTTTTCAGCATGAATGGATTTTTATTTTATTGTGCTTCCTTCCAATTAAAACAAGATTCTATTTTAAATATTATAAACAGCACTGTCAATTACTCTAATTTTTCACGTCTGTGTATGTGAGTTTAGTTTTAGATATCTATTTCTGTGCCATTTATTTTTTTCCTGAGATACCCACTTGTGTTTTGTAACTTATTTTAAATTGAGCTAAACTATCAAATTATATTAGTTCTAGCCCTTTTTCCAGTACCTTGTAGTAGGATTTTAACTACTTCTCTAATATCAAAAATATTTTCTATTTTAAAAACAACTTTCTACCAGTCAAATTGGGTGAAATATTATACAAGAATTACACACTTATTTGTTCTTTTCTCTAACACACACACACACTCACTCACTCACACAGTCACCTAAACATTTCAATTAGCAGACAGTTTTAATTTCAATTACAGCTCTCCTCTTACAGAGTTACTGGTTATCTACAAACTTCTGAAAGTCAGGGATCTAAGAATTAAAAAATTTAAAATACAGTAGTGAAATAAATACAGTAAGAAGAGTACTGTTCAATCTAAAGGAACTAAGTTATCCAGAAGCATTAATTTGCTTTGAGAAATGATGATGATGATGACAGAAAAACAGATAAAAGAAAAAGATGTAGTGGTTCTACTTTTAACCAATGAAATAGGAATTTGAGTCACCAGCACCGGTCCGTAGTCTTGGAAGTCGGACATTTTTGTAAGCAAAGGTCAATTTTAAAATTCCTAATTCATAATATCCAGAGACAGGCCTAATTGGAAAGGCACTATCCGTGATTATTATAGAAAGCTCAAGTTAGGACATGAGCAGAATTTCAAAGAATTTGGAAGTGGGCATAAAAAACCTCCATCCCTTCCCTTCCCAGAGAAGACTGGATCAGGAGAATCAAATCCTTCTATACCACTTCAACTCACCAGATAATAAGCATTTTCAAACCATCATTCTCAGCAAACTAACACAAGAACAGAGAACACCGCATGTTCTCACTTATTAGTGGGAGTCAAACAATGAGAACACATGGACACAGGGAAGGGAACATCACACACCTGTGCCTGTCAGGGGTTGGGGGAGCTAGGGGACAAATAGTATTAGAAGAAATACCTAATGTAGATGACAGGTTGATGGGTGCAGCAAACCACCATGGTACATGTATATCTATGTAACAAACCTGCACATTCTGCACTTGTACCCCAGAACTTAAAGTATAATTTTAAAAAATGCTATAGTTAAAAAAAAAGAATTTTCTTTCCATTCCCAACTGAATATATTTATGCCCAGTCTTAGAATAGCTTTGCTGGTAAATTCAGAAGTTCCCAATCTGAAACATATTCTTGTTATTGATTCTATTTCCATCCCTACGAGTTATGATTAGGAGCTCATTTGAAATATTAGGAAATACATATATATTTAAGACATATTAAATGCCTTGAATAATTTGAAGTACATTCGAGATTAAACTGTAAAGGAATATATTTTTAAAAAGGCTAAAGTCATTGCTCTGGGAGTTACGGAATGAAGGGCACAAAAGTTCAAATTCATCTGCTTAAAAAAGCCAAATGCGTTACGAGACATTAAAAAAAAAAAAAAAGCCAATTGCTAAAAATTGCTTACTGTGCCATTTGTGTCATTCACTGGAATACTAAATCATTATAATTTGCTTTAACATGATAGAAGTTTTACAGTAAAAGAGGTTAACTTACTGATAGAATATAAAATAAGATACAACTGATTTTTCCTCTATCAAAATTATCAGATTTCAAAATTATCTCTTGATGAGGTCACACGGAAATGTAAACTTTCATACCCTGCTGCTTAGAATAAATACTGGTGCAAAGTTCTGAAGAGTACTTTGGCCAGGTGCATTCACTCACCAGGGACATTTAGCAATCCCCACTAAGTGTCAGGTACTGCACCATCTATGGTGAACAAAACAGATACTGTTCTGCCCTCTGACAGCCTCCAGTACCAAAAACTTTTGAAATCTTCATATTCTTAGACCAAACAGTTCAACTTCCGAAAAAAGGTAGTCAGCAATAGATAGAAATATTCAGAGATAAAAATATTCAGCTTAAAAGTGAAAAATTAAAAATAAGTGAAATATTCAAATATAATGAAGTAGCTGCATGAATTACGATAAATCTATATAAGATGTTGAATTATTGCCAAAATTCTATTAAAGAAGAAATATAGTAGTATATATTAAAGAGTAGACCCAAAATAGTATTATAATTAACACTACGTATCATTAAAATATGTAATATTTGCTAACAACTCAAATACACACACGAAGTTGTTTCTGAGTGATGGATTGTTCATGAACTTACTTTTCTCCTTTCTCCAACTTTGTACTACCTTTACATTTTTCTGTAATGACTATGCATTAAATATGTAACAGAAAAAGTCATTTTAACAGAAAAAATGGAAAGGGTTATTGTCTCTATCTTATGAAGAAGATTTTATTAACTAATCTTCCACTGATATTAAAATTAAAAATTTACTGCGATTTAAAAAAATTTTTTCCTGAAATCCCACCTTCACTTACACTGCCTTCAACCACGTAATCATATGAAATTACCTGTATGAATGAAGTGACCGAGTATGTATGTCACTGAGTGAGTGTGGCAGCAAGTTATTAACCTGTACACTCTTGTGGTCCCCTGAACACCAGGCAGGAAAGTAGCTTTGGAAAAACTAAATTGTTTAGTTAAAGAAGAGTTGTGATCTTTGGCCTCTCTTCCTCCATGCAAGCTGTGACATTACACAATTGTCAAATTCCAGAAACAGAAACCCTGGGCAGAAATCACAGAAGGATCTGGAGAGTCAAAAGTCCTCAAATACAAGGCCTATTATAACATTGAGAGAATATTAGGGGAGCTATTCAGAGAAAAAGGTTTCAAAAGCTATTGCTTTGGGCAATCTGTATCAAGAACATTAAAAAATATTTATAGCTTTTGAGTCACTATTTCCATTTCTAGGAATCCATCCTAAATAAACAAATCAAAAATGTGCACAGAACTTATGTCCCAGAATGTCAGTGCAATGGTTTTTTTCTTTAAATGATTTTGTTGTAAAATAAATATGACTATCGTAATAGCCAAAATAATCCAGACAGATATTTTTTAAGTTAAAGAAAAATTTCTCTCTGCCTTCACATTCTCGTTCAGCTTCCATTTTGATCTCTCTAAAATACTCTAAGTTAAATGAATAGTGTATATCCTTCCACCACTACCCTAAAATCATATACAAACATAAGTATAAAGATATCTTTTTTAATTACAAAAATAAGATTTGTAATACCTATAATATTACAATAGATTACATTAAAACCTATTATAAGATTTGCAATATCTATTACAGTATAATCTACAACTCAAAATGTTGAGTAAAACAGTATTTTACTGGACAATATTTTCATGGATATTTTTACAAATCAATATATTGTTATACATATCACCAGATCAATATATAACATATATAGAGGGCTACGCAAGACGGCTCAGGCCTATAATCCCAGTACTTTGGGAGGCCAAGGAGGGTGGGACACCAAAGGTCAAGAGTTCAAGACCAGCTTGGTCAACACGGTGAAACTCTGTCTCTACTAAATATAAAAATATTAGCCGGGCATGGTGGCGGGTGCCTGTAATCTCAGCTACTGGGGAGGTTGAGGCAGGAGAACTGCTTGAACCCAGGAAGGGGAGGTTGCAGTGAGCTGAGATCACGCCACTGTGCCCCAGTCTGGGTGACAGAGTGAAACTCCATCTCAAAAAACAAAAATAAAAATATAATAAAATAAATAGACATAGAACACATATATATAACATATATATTATGTATAATATATGGTATATACATAATATATAATGATCTGGAGAGAGAGATATATATAAAACAATATATTGATACATATTGATCTGGAAATATAGATATTGTTATATAATGTTATATATATAACTTTATTGATCTGGGGATATATATAACAATATATTGATATATATTCATCTGAAAAGATAGCCAAGAAAAATACATCCAAGAAAATATTGTTTTACTCAACAACATTTTCATGGATATCTTTCCAGATCAATACATTTTGACAGCCAATACCATTTAATATTATAAAGAATAATTTTTATTGCACATTTATGACCTTTCCATTTTTTGTTATGACAAAGAATGAAGAAATTAACTTGCACATATATTTTTACCTGTAAGTTTCACTTTATTTCTGTAAGACGGTACCCTCCTACCCCCAATCCCAACTTAAAACTATATAGATCAATGAAAGAAAGGCTCAATAAGTAAGAATATTTTTGAAGTATATTAATATACTTTTCCCTTTTTGCATTTCCATTTCCACATGAATAACGTGCTTTGCCACAGGCATTCATTGACCTCCAGGAGGATTAGGATTACTACGGAAAGAATAAAATGAGAAAGATGCCCTCTATCCAGCTTTCTGCAGGCAAGGTAGGATTCTGAGAGATCACATTTAGACATAGGGTCAGGCAGTAGCCTGTAGAGGCGTGGGGTGACATGTTAACTGGGTGAGGCCCTGACAGGACAAGGACCCGCCTCAGGCTTCCAAGGCAGTCCTTACTGCTTGGGGTGAACTGAACGAGTGAATCAGCCAGCCCAGAAACCTATGCCCCAGTTCTTTGTAACCACCCTGGCCAGTTGGTTTGGTGCAGAGATAACCCTGTGTTCACCAACTCTTCTGTGTTTCTAGCCCTGCGACTTGGTCAAGTGACTCATTCTTTCTGCCTTAGTGTTCCCCACCTGTAAAATGGGAGTCCTGATACTCAGTGAGATCAACTATAGAGAGTGCTCAGGTCTGTTGGCTGACTTACAAGAAATCACAAAATGGCAGCAATTCTTTTATTTAAAAAGCCAACGAGTGTGCAAGGACAGGGTCCCTGCTTCGTGAACACCCTCCCAAGCTCTCAGAGGGCACTAAGTGTTGGCATGTTCCCTGTTCCTAGTCCAGCTCAAGTCAGCCCTGCAATATTCCTGAGTGAACAAAATGAATGTCCAAGGAGGGGCAGGGCTTCGCAGCAGCTCTCCGGACACCATAAAGCCCTCAGTGGCGTGAGGTGTGTGTTGTGTGTGTCAACTGAGAAAAGATGACTTGGTATCGCCTAATACTAAAATTTTCTGTTTATTTCTCCTGTAGCTCCTGGAGATTTTGTTTTATAAATACTAATACTACCCTATATTTATTTGTTATGTAAATTTAACAACTGTTACAACTTCAGTGAGTTGCACTCTATTCAATATCATGAAATATTCTTTTTGTCTCCTGCAATGCTTTATTTTGCCTGAATTCCACCTCATCTGTTATTATCAGATGCCCTTTTCTTTTCTTTTTTTTCTTTTTACTGAGGCAAAGTCTTGCTGCGTTGCCCAGGCTTGAGTGCAGTAGTACAATTTTGTCTCACTGAAACCTCCACCTCCCAGGTTCAGGCAATTCTTCTGCCTCAGCCTCCCAAGCAGCTGAGATTACAGGTGGATGCCACCACGCCTAGCTAATTTTTGTATTTATAGTAGAGATGGTGTTTCACCATGTTGGACAGGCAGGTCTCAAACTCATGACCTCAAGTGATCTGCCTGCCTTGGACTCTGAAAATGCTGGGATTACAGAGGGAGCCACTGCACCCTGTCTGTGTGTATTTTCTTAGTATTCCATTAGCCATCCTTTCATTTCCAACCTTTCCAAATAAAGTTGTCTCAGATATGCCTCTTAATGTCAGCATAATTTATACTGTATCCTCTAATATGAAATTATTTTAATTTTAAATTGTGAGACAGTCCATTCATATATATTGATAAGCAAATATAGTGGGCCATATTTTAGGTTTTCATTGTGTCATATTTTAGGTTTTGTTTCCATACTTTTTTTTTTGGCAGCCATTCATTCTGTAGTCTAATTTTTCTCGTTGACTGCACGTCTGTGTCTGTGTTTATGTCTCTGGCTCTTTAGCAACCCTTTTCTTCTTTTTATTAGGCTGGATTATGCCTGATGGAAAAGGTAGCATGTTCCTCTTTCTCTCACCAACTTTCTTCCATCATCTTGTTTTAGTAAGTGCTATTATATTTCAGTGTTTACTTTTTGGCTGTTCAATATTTAAGCTTCCATTACTCAAATTTTCAAGCTTAAGAAAATCTTTGACTTCTGTTTCACAGAAGGCAATTGGAGCACCTACTGTACCTTTCACTATTCCTCATTTTCCCTCCAATTTTTGTTAGATGTATTCTGCCTGTTTCTTTTTAGTTTTTCTATAGAGTCTTGTTCTCATTCTGTTGCCCAGGCTGGAATGCAGAGGGTATGATCATAGCTCACTGCAGCCTCGAACTCCTGAGCTCAAGAGATCCTCCCACCACAGGCTCCCAGCTTTTTAAAATACTAAAGTTTGGAAAATCATTCCAATGTCTTCCATTGTGATACACGAGTTCAGGTTTTTCAACCTCTTCGAGATTTTCTTTGGCTAAGTTATATTTTGTAAGGAAGATGTCAATTGCTTCTAGTTTTTCTAGAAGAAATAAAGCTGAATGTCATTTTAATAGGTACCACCTTCTCTACTTGAAAAGGGCTTCTACCATCAGATAATTGGTTCTTCTTCAGTGGGTTGAATTGTTTTCTTTCTGGACTGAGGTGCTATCAGTAGACAAACTAGCAAACTCCCACCCCTCTGCAAGCTAGATTTAAGAAAGAAGCCCACGTCCCATAATGGGATTAATTGTGCTTTCCAATTACAGAGACAAGGAACAATTCTGGCCCACCTTGAGGTCCACTGAGTACCCACTATCGAGGCCCTCTAAAAGCCCACACAGCAAATATATAAATACAGATGCTTGGTAAGGATAATGAGGTTTTACCAGCTGTGCCTCTCTATTTCGCAATGGAGACTAAAGACCTACCCTGACTGTCTTTCCCGGAGCTCTCCAGTTAACTCATAGATTCCAAGGCACCTTCTACCATTCGGTGTAACCCAGAACAGGAGTTGAAAGAGAAAGGCATCGGGAATGTTTATTCAGGATACTGTCTTTTCAGAATTACTTCTGGTCTCCCCACAACTTACTCTGGTTTGAGTTTTATTTATAATGATAGATATGTGTTAATAGATGTATATATTATATAACTATAGAAACCTAAATGTACAACAAAAAGTAAAGATTACATAGTCATGATTGCCTAAATTATAGTGTATATGTACATATTGGGATAGTATGAAGCGGTCAAAAATATAAACTATAAAAATACCTACTATACATCATCAAATGAAAGCAGAACACAGACCACATTTGTATTTTGTAATGTACAGTTGATTCTTGAACAACACGTATTTGGACTGTGCAGGTCCACTTATACACGCATTTTCCTTCACCTCTGCCACCGCTGAGACAACAAGACTAGCCCCTCTTCTTCTTCCTCCTCCTTCTCAGCCTACTCAACATGAAAACAAGGACCAACTTTGTTGGTGATCCACTTCCACCTAAGGCATAGAAAACATTTCATCTTCCTTATAGTTTTGGTGGTGGTTGTTTTGTTTTCTTGAGACTGAGTCTCGCTCTGTCGCCCAGTGCAGTGGCACGGTCTTGGCTCACTGCATCCTCTGCCTCCTGAGTTCAAGCGATTCTCCTGCCTCAGCCCCCTGACCAGCCGGGACTACAGGTGCACGCACCACTTCCAGTTAAGTTGTGTATTTTAATTTTGTAGAGACAGGGTTTCACCATGTTGGCCAGATTCACCTGCCACGGCATCCCAAAGTGCTGGGATGACAGGCGTGAGCCACCACGCCCAGCCTTCCTTATAGTTTTCTTAGTAATATTTTCTTTCCTCTAGCTTACTTTATTGGAAGAACACAGTTTATAATACACAAAACATTAAAAATATGAGTTAATCAGCTATGTTATCGGTAAGGTTTCCAGTCAACAACAGACTATTAGTAGTTAAGTTTTTGGAGAGTCAAAATGTAGATTTCAATTGCATGGGGGAGGAGTATTGGTGGCTCCTAATCACCACGTTGCAAGGTTGTGTGCGTTTATACAGTAAAAGAAACAGATTAGGAAGGAAATTTATCAAAACGTTGGTATTCTCCATAATTAGGTATTTCTTACTCCTACATATTTTTTGTATTTTCTAAACTTTCTAAGATAAACATGCATTGCTTTCAAAATCAGAAGAAATAAAATATGATTAAAGACTAAAAAAAATCTAAATAGCTGTAAATAACTACTTTTAATTTTGTTACAATTATTACTCTAAATAATATGTTTTCTCACATGTTAGATATTATTTATATGAAATACACTATTAAGACTATAGTGAAATAGCTTCTTTTCATAGTTGGGAAAATTAATGTTCTCTATTTCCTGCACTCACTGGAGAAATCCATGCCATAGACCTAATGTAGAAATAAAGTCCAGTGGCCTCTAGTGACAACTCTGCAAATACAATTTCTGCAGGACATCTTCAAAGTTCAGTAAGTATTTGTGTTTATGCTGCCAATCCTATGCTGTGACAGGACAGCATTATAAGATCAATACAATGGAATTTATTACGCATATGGAAAATTGGTCTTTTAGGGTAAATGTTTTACCTAAATAGAAAATAATCTTTGTTAATGCTTGTAAAATATTTAGAAGATTTTACCTAACATATACATTTCTATAGAGAGGAAAAGTAAAAATTTACTAATCCAATATTTTAAAAGCATTGTAGTGCTTGTATATAGTTCTACTAAGCCAAATCATGGCCTTGTTTGAATATTTTATACATAGTATTTAACATCTTTTCCTCAACTAATAATACTGCTATCAAAAATCCAACTTGAATTGAGGCAGCATACAAAATATGGGGAAGGGTGATTGACTCCTTAGAACTTCCTAGTAGTAAAAAAATTAAATAATACATTTGTTTGTTTTTTTTAATGAGCCTTGAATAACACTGTCAAGATGCCTATCCTCAGATGAGTAGGTATAATCGCAGAAATACAAGTCAAATCTTTATCTACTTAAGGAAACAAAGTTTCGCCTTCTAAGATGAAAGTTAGTTAGTAGTTTAATATCATTCCAGTCATCTTTCTCAAGTTTCACAATCTTCATTAAATGATCAACAGAAACATGCAATTGATACGGTCTGGCTCTGTGTCCCCACCCAAATCTCATCTCAATTTGCAATCCCCACGTGTCAAGAGAGAGGTGACTGGATCATGAGGGGAGTTTTCCCCCTGCTGTTCTCCTGATAGTGATTGAGTTCTCATGACATCTGATGGTTTTTTTTAAATGTCTGACAGTTCCTCCTTACACTCACTCTCTTGCTCTCTCTCTCACCTGCTGCCATGTAAGACCTGCCTGCTTCCCGTTCTGTCATCTGTCATGATTGTAAGTTTCCTGAGGCCTTCCCAGCCATGCAGAAGGGTAAGTCAATTAAACTTCTTTTCATTATAAATTACCTAGTCTCAGGTATTTCTTTACAGCAGTGTGAAAATGGACTAACATAGCAATTATCATAAAAATGATTCAACAGGGTTAAGGATAAAAGTCTGCCTATAAGAATGGATATATGAATGTATCTTTGAGACAAAGATCCCGGTGTGCTTTACCTCATACTGTAAGCCAAAAAATCACAATATTTGTGGTCACTGTACACTGTCAATACTTAAGAAAACAGGAAGGAGCTGGATGAATGTATTTTAAGAACTATAAACCACATGAAATACCTTTCATTTGATAATGTATAATAGGTATTTTTATATTGTATATTTTTGACAGTGTTGTACCATCCCAGTATGTACGTATATGCTATGATTTCTGCAATCATTACCCTTTGTGTAACCATTACCCTTTATTGCGCATTTAGGTTTTTCTATGGGCAGGTTTTAATGGTTTAGAAAATCAGTTTTACTGGAGAGGAATGGATGGAAGAGAAACTGATAATTTAGAAATACACATGAAATATGCTTCCATCATTTATTTTCTCATTTCTAACTTCAAAGAAAATGTGACAGAGTAATGTTTATAGAACACCCAAATAATATTTTCTCTCTCACCTTGGAAGACCGGAAGGTAAATGCTGTTGATTTTACATCAGCTTTCTCTTTGTCCATGAGTAGAAGGTTTTTGTCTTCCATGAGACTCAAGTATTTTCCTGTTGTGACATGGCGTAGTCTGAATGGCTGGCCCCATCTTATGTGGCTTCCGCTCCACCTAATGAAAACAGGATTTGATCCAATAGCATCCACAATCATAGAAGGAGTAGCTATTAAAACATATGTCAGACAATGAACAGTCATATATATTGTCTTAATGTTCTCAAAAAATGTAGGATGTTAGTGATATTAATTGCATTTCACAAGTAACAAACTGGCCATTGAGAATGATTAAGTAATACACAAAGTCACAAAGCTTATAGTAACTAGAAGTTAAGTTTAACTAAGGTGTTTGACTTTAAATGCCATACACTCCACACTATACACAATTCTATGCAGAGATTAACTAAGAACTTGTGCTCCAAGTCAACCTCTAATACAGATTAGTCAACCTATAATGAAGATAATACAGGAAGTACAACATCAAATATTTTAGCATTTACTAGTTAAAAACTGTTGTTGTATTTGTACAGACTTGAAAAAATAGTAGTACTATTGTCAATGTCTAAGTATGATTATTGATTGGAACTCATACATATAAACTGAAGTATATAGTTAGACTATATTTACCTGACAAAAGAAATGTATTCTTATACTTTAAATTTTAATACTGTGGAACAATTATTAGAATCCGATGACCAAGAAAATGAAAATTCTAAAAAAGTCAAGAAAAAATGTAATAAACAGAAAATATAGACTGTTTCAGTAAAAAGATAACTTATGATCATTAAAAATTTGCTTGGAAGGATACTGAATGTTCTTAATGTGCAGAAATGATAAATATTTAAGATGATGGCTACGCCAATTACTCTAATCTGATCATTATACATTACCTGTATTAAAATATCACTATGTACCCCATAAGTATGTACAATTATTATTTGTCTATTGAAAATAAATAAAATGTCTTTCAGGTAGGATAAAATAGAAAAATCAAAATACAAGCTGTTATTGCTTTGCACATTACCTTGTTAACTTAAGGTTGTGCATGTGGGAGCTTTAACCATGCTAAGGTGCACAGTGATGACAGTTCTAATGTGTATGACTTTCCTTAGCATCGTACCATGGAAAGTGAGGACAGCCCATATATATCATAGGTCAGAGACATGCTTAAGATCAAAGCAGGCAAGAAAACTAAAATCAAATCAGTAGAAAAGATTTAACAAGCAAATAAACATTAAAAGGAAATAATGATAAATTTGATATTAGATAAATTCCAATTTAAGGCCAAAAAGCACAAAAGGTATACAGCCAGATATTTTATAAAGAAAAAAATGTATACTCTAAAAAGAATGCATGTAAAGTTTCACATGTCAATAACAAACTGAAAATAAAACATAAGGATAAATTTGATGTTAGATAAATTCCAATTTAAGGCCAAAAAGCACAAAAGGTATACAGCCAGATATTTTATAAAGAAAAAATGTATACTCTAAAAAGAATGCATGTAAAGTTTCACATGTCAACAACAAACTGAAAATAAAACATAAGGATAAATTTTTAAAAGACAGTGTATAGTAGATGATTTTGTCAAAATGCAATGAGTCAAACAAAAAGTAAATATATGGAGGGTTTCAACATAATCTTATTAATTAATAAACTTGGTTTTTTTATAGACTCATTAAAAATGTTTGTGTTCTACAAATTGAGAATACTTCTTGTCAAAGCTAGCAATCTTTTGGTAAATTATAAATCAATTTAATGTTGTTTTTCTAACCCGGATTTTTTACTTGCGATATTAGCATAGAAAATTAGCAGTAGAATTATGTTATAATAAGTTCATTTTCACAGGAATTTGTTATAAAGATAATTAATTTGGAAAGTCTTCCAACTAAATTAATAACCATGTACTAATAAACCTAGATAACACAGTATTGTCTTAAAATGAAATTAAAGTTTGTCTACCAATAACAGCACATTAAAGCATTTCTATTTTGATAATACATAAGCTTTTAAAAATCCTCCTCTTATAAAATTAGGTGCACTGTTTGTGAATACTATGAAAACCACAATTATTATTTTTTATTTTATTTTTTGAGTCAGAAAATTGCCCAGGCTGGAGTGCAGTGGCGTGATCTCAGCTCACTGAAAGCTGGGTTCAAGTGATTCTCCTGCCCCAGCCTCCCAAGTAGCTGGAACTACAGGCTCATGTCACCACACCCAGTGACTTTTTTGTATTTTTAGTAAAGACGGGGTTTCACAGTGTTAGCCAGAATGGTCTCGATCTCCTGACCTCGTGATCTACCCGCCTCAGCTTCCCAAAGTGCTGGGATAACAGGCATGAGCCACCATGCCCGGCCACAATTATTTTTAATATTTGTTTCCATTATTTGAAAAACAATGAAATATTTGGAAAATATGAAGTTAGGAAATAATGAACCACTTCCAAATAACAATTCATCTTAATTATGATAGAACACACCTTCATTTTCAAAATAGCTCAAAATGTTGACCAGATGCATACTATTTACTAGGATATCTGGCAGGTGTTCTAGGCTTAGTTCTATTCAATTGAACTCATATGTATTAGTGCTCCTTTCAAGGCACTAAGAGGATTTTGGTAGAAACGGAATGAATGTGGCCAGTTTTTGGCAAAAATACTGTGAAGTCTAAGCACATCTGCTTTCCTTTCCAGCCACTCAAATTAGCCTGGTCTCCCATGCCCAGACCCCCCTGCCTCGCAGCCCAACTAAATAAGAGGACAAGCCCAAAAGTATCAAGAGGCAAGAAAGTGATACATAGTAAAAACTAAAATTAGCAATAGTAATGTGGCTTTATAAAGCAATTCCCCACAGTAACATCAAAAAACTTGTGCCCTACGTATTATCAATGTTTACTCAAAATTATCTCAAAGGGAATTGAGGAATAGTGAGTAATTCTTTATGAGATGTCACAATTTAATTTTGTCTTTTTGTAACATAAAAAATAGAACTTGAACTATATGTAATTCATATTTTTCATTTCAATGATTATTCCTATTACAGGAACTAACATACATCTTATTTACAATATCTCTATAATTTTGCCTTGGAGTAAAATATAAGAGAGCATTTTCTATTAAATTTAACTCCCTACATTAAAATAATTTATTGAAAACGCCATGATACTGAAAAACTTTTAACAATAGTTTTATTTGGAAGAGTAAGCACTATAAAATATAAAATGAATGGGCCACATCAACTACAACAAATATATGGTTTAGGATCTCATTGGAGAAAAGAGAATACTGAATATCCCAAATATGGAATATAAACATTGGTATTAGGCAATATAGTTCTATCATAAAAAAAGCAGAATCTTCACTATAAATTCCTAAATATAAAGCAAAACTACTAATTATGTGGCCATTGCATATAATAAGACATGTAAACTTCCTAGAATGGAAGGGATTTAATTTAAAAAAAAAAAAAGAGCCTAAACTGAATGTAGCTCAGTTTGCATATTTGCCAAACTAGTTTAAAGAGTCAGTGTAATCTGAAAAACTTCTTGAAATAATTATATTTCTTACAAATGAATCTCCTACTTTCCTGCTGCTAGACAGGAGGGTGAAATTTAATCAAGGGTCACAGAGGAGAGCAAAATACCTCTCTTTAAGCTGCTAAATAGTTGAAAAACCACCTGCTCTGCCTTCTCTGTGGTGTTCCCCTCAGTGGCATCTGGACTCTGAGAAGCAATTAGCATCCCCTTTCCCCTGTGGCTGGCCATAAGATCATGTCCTTTCTATATGTCAGTCACCCATAATGAACGTGAAAATAAACTTCAGATTTCTATTTCAAAATACAAACACAAGCAACAGTAGAGAGACAAGAACAGGACTACTTAATGGAAAGTATGCAGAAGTTTGCAGAATAATCTAGATTTATGTAGTCACAGCTCATCAAAAATATTAATAACAATAAAAACAAAGTCCTGTCAGGTTTTCAGAAGCTCTTGTGCTATTTTTTAACCAAAAATAAGACAGATTTAGAGTCTCTACAAAAAGATATATATTTCTTTTAGCACTCAATCATGAAGCATCGGTATCTCTCTACATTTTGAAAACACACAATCCATTTTATAAGGGCAACACAACCTCTCTAAACTGCACTTATACTGACAATTTAATTACATATATAATTAGTTATTTATACACTTAATTTGTATACACTGCTTTAATCTTTCATTTTATAATACACAAAGTAAAAAATATGAGTAATACTTAAACTTTTTTCCCTAAATTATCTGAATAATTACAAAGCATAGAAAAGCTATGAGTTTTTCCTTTGTTTGCCTTAGAAGTCTGTCTCTTCTTTTTCCATCTCATTATGATATGAATTTCCAATAAAAATTTTCTTTTGTTTACCAAAAGTTTTAATATTTAGGTAGATTTGATTGTGAAAGTTTTAATATTTAGGTAATATCAATTGTACATTTATATCAAAGAAATTTAATATTATCAGTTAGTAATTAATGACAATATAGAAAAACTTTTTATAGACTTACTAACATAAAAAATATGAGATTAATTAATATGAATATTTTGTTGCACAAGAGTAGGATGTAATGAAAAGGAAAAACAATAATATATATTTGTATTATTAAAGAACCATTTTCAATAAACAAAGGTGAGTATTAAATCACAGCATTATTTTCCATCAGTTGGATACTTTGAAAAGAGTGATGTAACCATTTTATTTTAAAGTGTCACTATTTAAAACACACTAGAAGTTATATTCTATACATATAAACTGATAATGAAAGGATTTCTATGTCAACCTCACAATGTTCAAGAATGTACAAAGTTTTTCAAAATTATTGTATGGGAAAAATGAGCAAAAACAACTGAAGGCCACTAAACTATTCTCATCACCATTAGACAGGCAATAATCTCAAAGTAAAAGGTCTATAAAGATAGTTATATAAGAGTAAGACAGCCCTCATTCCAACTCATGGAATCTGTTATCCTAAACCAGTGATCTCTTTAATGCCCAGTGCAAATCAATTATCATCCTAAATCAATAATGTTTTATTGATTGATTGATTGAGACAGCGTTTTGCTCTTGTTGCCTAGGCAAAAGTGCAATGGCATGATCTTGATTCACTGCAACCTCCGCCTCCCAGGTTCAAGAGATTCTCCTGCCTCAGCCTCCTAAGTACCTGGAATTACAGGCATCCACCACCATGCCCGGCTAATTTTTTGCATTTTTAGTAGCGACAAGGTTTCACCATGTTGGCCAGGCTGGTCTCAAACTCCTGACCTCAGGTGATCTGTCTGCCTCAGCCTCCCAAAATGCTGGGATTACAGGCGTGACCCACCGTGCCTGGCCCAATAATGTCTTTAAAGCCCAATACACTGGGAAACAAATCCATTGAAAATTTGTTGCTTTTAGGCAAAGGACTAAAGCTTCCAATTATTAAAAAAAAAAATCTGACATTCTAATTCTACTTAAAATAGTCCAGAATGACACCTTTCTCATCATATTGTATTTATTTACAGGAACTAGAAGGAAATATTCAGGTTTTTTTAAGTAATCAGAAAAAATATTTTATATATTTATGCATAAATATTAATATATAAAAACTGTCATTACTATAATGAATACACAGTGACTTTTATAGCAATGCAGATTTGTACTTGGCTATCAAGTGATTTTAAAGTAAATATAGTGACTTCCACTAATGACTCTGTCTTACTGCTCATGTTCAAGTTTTCTGTTTTAAATGTACTTTTAGAGGGTTAAATCCATAGTCTGTCAGTTCGGAAATGTGCGACAGGCTTGCAAAGAACTTGTTTTGTCTCCAAATCTTACATCGCTCTGTCCTAGTAGCCCTTTCTGCCAAGAGATGCATGGTCTGGGATAAGACGATGTTAAAAAAGTGAGTGAGGCTAAAGACAAAAGCACACCGTACAAAATTACTGCTTATTTCTCAGGTTTGCCAGCTGGTGAACTGAGGCTAAGGAACTATAAAGATAGGTGGAAGGAAAGACACCAAAGAGAAACACTCCAATACTTTCTCAGTGTTTCCTTTGTTCGCTCGCTTGCTGTAGTTTTCAGCTTGACCGGCTGACACAGAAGCACAACACTGAGCTATTTGGTACACTTGGTGCGTCGGGCTGTGTTTAGAAGTTCTACTTACGCAACTCTTAGCGTCTCTAGTCTCCAAAGGGAACGTGCATGAACAGACACAGCGCCACCTTCATAATGAACAGTTCTGTTTCAACAAACAAAAAAAAGCCCAAATGTGAGTTAAACATGTTTCATTCTTTGGAATCTAATTTTTTGAAGCTAATTAGAAAAGAAAAGCAAATGGCCTGTGAGTAAACAGTTAACTTTATACTTTTTGCCAAGAGACAATATAGCTGGAAATAAAAATAACCAAAATAACAGTAACAGTGATCAATCTAAGTTTTCCCTGAATAAACAACAATTTAAATATATTGTCTCTTGCCATTTTCTCCCTCTAATCTCATTCATTTTCTCTCTCTCTCTCTCTCTCTCTCTCTCTCTCTCTCTCTGTTTCTCTCCCTCCGTCCCAGTGAACAGATTGCACCTTACTCATCTAACTTAGGTCCATGAAAGTACTCTGTGATAAGTTTAGGTATAGTTTAACATATCATTATTTCAACATACGCATATGAATATTTGCACTTCCAAATTCTGTTTTAGATGATTTAAAGCATTTTAAAGAAGTGTAAGAACAATAATTCTTAATATTTTAACATAGCAATCTGCAATTTATATCAAAATATAAATATCCAAAAAGTCACAAAAAGGAACTTCTTTGGATGCATATCACATGCACCCCAATTCTAAAACCCTCATAATAATAATGTGTTAATATGCCATACATAATGCTAAGTAATTGCTATCATTATCCAAGTTAATGTCTGCACCAGTGCCTTGAGATCCAAATTAATGTTTGCACCAGGGCAAAGCTGATGCACACATCCTGTTTCTTTCCTAAGGGTTCACTATCTTCCTCTCTATAGGGTCTGTCTTATTTAGACACATGAAAGCCTGTCCTGCCTCGAACATAGCAGTAATACCATGTCTACTCCTGTCAAGTTCCAGTGGACTCCAATCTTGCTTCCAGACCCATTTCTCCAATGAAACAGATTTTGCTGAAGTCATCAAGTGACTATCACGTTATCACATCCACTAGACTTACTTTTTAACACTGTGGAAACTCCAAGTTTTTCTAACACCATTCTCACCTGCCTTTCCTCCTCCCTGTTTAATCTATGCCTTCTCATTCTATCTTTATCATGGAACATTTCAAACATACACAAAGGTAAAGAGAATATTAAAATAGGTCCCCATACGCCCAGCACATGACATCAACAATGATCAACATGGGGGATAACTGCGTTTTACCTATGACCTCTACTTATCCCTCCACATGCAACTCTAAGAATAATTATTTCATATTATAAAATATCTAGTCTGTGTTCAAACTGCCCAAATTGACTCATAGATGTTTTTAATTTTCTTGTTGCCTTTTTAAATCAAGTTCCAAAAAAGATACACTTGTCAGTTAGGGGTCTTAAGTTTGTTTTATTCTAGAAGAGTCCCCATTCCTCTCCTGTCTTTCCCTCTTGCCATTTATTTGAGAATAAGTAGTCTATGCTATATGTCCTAGAGGACTTTCTACATTCCGGATTTAGCCAACAGCCTTCCTATGGTGTTTTTAAACATGTACCTCTAAATTGGTAGTGAGATCTAGAAATCTAGAAGCTTGTCCAAGTTTGAATTTTTGGCAAGAACATTTCACAAATAGGAGTTTGTGCTTCCCATTATAACACAACAGGGGGTATATAATTGTCTATTTCTTTAGATAAAAATTGACCAGTTGGTTTGGGATCACCCTAACCCATCCATTAGGACCTAAGAGTTTTAGGTATTAGGTTGGTGCAAAAGTTATTGTGGTTTTTGCCATCAATAACCAACGTCCACAGCAGTGATTTTCAACTTTTGCTGCATAAAGTACTCACATGGAGAGTTTTAAAAAATCCTTATGTGCACCCTCACCAATGACATTAAACAGATCTGGAGTCAGGACTTTAAAAAACTCTCTTGCTGGTTGGAAAGCACAGTGTAAGTAAGTTACTCCACAGTAGCACTATTGATATTTGGGGCTGGGTGATTCTCTGTTGGGCTGTCCTGTGCATTGCAGTAGGTTTACAGCCCTGCCCTCTACCAACTATATGCCAGCAGTAGTCTCCCACCAGCTGTGACAACCAAAAGAGGTCTCCAACATTGCCAGATGGCCCTTTGGGGACAAAACCACCCTCAGTGTAGAGTCACAGACATACGTAAGTGGTTCTCAGTCTTCAGTGAGGTAGAATCCTCTCCCTTTGAGGGTTGTTAAGACCCAGATTGCTTTTCTCACTTAACATAACACCCTCTAGGCTCAACCATGTTGCTAAGAATGACAGAATGTCATTTAAAAATTACAACTAGATTGGAGATATAAGTTCTAGTATTTGAGAGCAACTATAGCATGACTATGGTTAACAATTTATCATATATTTTCAAATGGTTAGAAGATTTTGAATGTTCTCAACATAAAGAAACGATAAATGTTTGAGTTGATAGACACAGCAATGCCTGATTTGGTCATTCTATACTGCATGTATGTATTGAAATATCATATTGTACCCCATAATTATGTATAATATTATGTGCCAATTAAAAATAATAAAGTTTTAAAAAAGAGATTGCTGGCCCCATCCCGAGTTTCTGAGTGGTCAGGTCTAAGGGTGAGGCCCAAGAATCTGCATTTTTAACCAGTTCCCAGGTGATATTGACGTCCATATTTTAAGAACCACTTGGCTAGATGATTATTTCATTTTGGTAGTGGGTGCTTAATCTTGGTTGTATATTAGAATCACATGGAAAGCTTTAAAAAAATCCAAAGCACAGATAACACTCAGACTAATTAAATAAGACTGAATGACAAAATATAGACATTGTGCACGTGTCTGTGTGTGTATACACGCATATAGAAAGAAATACACTCACATATGGACACAGCTTTTTAAATACATCTGACCTTTAATAAAGGTCTTTTACTTGAAAACAAAGGAAATGTTATCAGGTTTTTAGAAGACTTTTACTCATCATAGTTTCTGATCATAAACAAAAAAAAGTAGAAACAAATACTGAAAAGACAACAAGAAATTAACAACTTGGAAAATGAGGAAACGCTTCTAAATTATTCATGGGTCAAAGAGGGATCAAAATTATACCCTATCTAGAATATAATGAAGGCAAAAACACTTCTTAACAAATCTGTGATTGACAGGTAAATTTTGAACACTTTTAGTCTGCAATGCTTTAATTATTAAATAAAACACGTAAATAAAGAATTGCCTAAAGACATAAAATAAGAGAACAAAACAAACCAATAGAAAATAGAAAGAGGAAGAAACTCAATGATGTACTGTTAAATAAGATGCAGAAGTATAAATTATGTACATTTTCTGTGCAAGTTATCCCTAAAAATCTATCATATATGTATATATGCAAATATGTATCTGTATAAGCATGGAGAAAATTGTAAAATAATGAACATCAAACTATTAGTATTAATTACATTAGAGGAACAATTATATAAGGTATAGAGAAATTAAGCTCAAAAACTTTTAAAAAGGTCTTTAAGATACAAACAGCATGAATAATATGTCTTTGTAAAATTATATAGATTTATACAATAAAGTGTATGAAGAATTATCATGCAAATATTTTACTTTGATAACTTTACCATTTGAATTTAACAATGATCTTTTAAAAACAATTAATGGTATTTTTATTAAAATTCTAAAAGACAAATATAAAGTCAAAAGGAAATATGGATCTTCCTTCCTACCTGAAATATTTTTAGCTTTATCTTGAAGGTCCTTGTGCCTTGAATTATTCCTCTTTATAGTTTTTTCAATGTTTCACTGGCAGGTATAGAGAATCTGATGACTTCTTTTGATTATTTATTGCCAATCGGGGAATCTTTGCTATTATATAGTTCCCCACATAAATATACGGCATGTGCAGAATGTCAATGGCTGTCTATTCAAGTCTTCATGGGCTGTTTCAGACTGAAAATTGGCACCACAATATCAAGATCTTAAATAAATAGGAACTTCAGTCCATCATAAAGGACATTAAGGGCATTCAAAGTTATTTAGAAATCAGCCCACCTAGAGGAATACACCTGCTCTATTAAGGGATTGTCCTTTTTCCCTCCAATGCATTTCAAGTATAAATCAGAGTCTAGAAGGACAGTTGTTCTAAAGACCAACCAGTTTATCAAATGATATTACCAACTTGGAGCTCATACAAATAAACAGTTATAGTCAGAGCAAACGCCCTTGCCAACAGGAAGACTGAAAACAGACAAAGATTCTCTAAGAAATTAAACAGATTGATAGCGACAGCACCTTTTGAGCTAATCATAACAAAACATTTTAATGCAAACGGCAGCAATGATGCCAGAATTCACGAAGGTCATTGGATATGAAAATACAAAAGAGCTCACGCAGCTCTTTGTTAACTGAAGACTATTTTTGCCACGTACTAAAACAGTGTTACAGCTACTGAGAAAAGGAATATGTGCAAAAGAACTGGATACTGTTGTTATTTTGAAGAGAATTTTGTTAAAAAAAACTTTCGTAAATCAGACAAAGTCAAAGTCACTGTAATTTCACTGAACGGAATTTTTAAAATAGGCACATGTAGCAGTATAAGCTTGTTCAACAGCACTTTGAAAAATTCCAGACTTCAGGCTGTAAGTTATGCCTACATAACGCATTCTCCCCCAATATCATACATTTCATTAAGGAACTCATATTTCAGGCTGATTGCATAAAACTGCCTGACGGGGCCTTTAAGGTTATTCTAAGTACAAATTCTTCCCATTATACCATCAATTCCACTGCTCATAACTATTATTATAATATTGTCCACTGATATGAAAGTCATTAGCTATTTTTGCATTTTTGGCTATAAAACACAATTTGAGTCTTATCTCAATTGTAAAACCACTTGTTTCTCGGCAAAAAGCAGGCAATTTGACAGCTAGAATAGTTCATCTTCAGAATCTGAGGCCCAGAAAAGACTAGCATTAGCATACTCATAAAAGCACAAATCCTTACAAGTTCTTCATAACTTGACAGTTGGGCATATATTTACAATAAAATTTTATAGGACGCAAAATTCTAATTAGTGGACTTTAGTACAGAATCATAAAATACATTATTAATAAAAGATTGCACACTGTAAAGCGATACCTCCACCCTGCAAGGAAACTGCTTCTTTTCACTGTGAGTGCTGCCAAAGACTCTGTCAACAGATGACATCACAGTTACTCTCTCGCTTGTTCGGCAGAGCAACTAAAAGTTGATGAATCACTTTCACATTCGATTGTTACTAACTTTCTGAAGATGTCACTTCTTTGTGTGAACCTGTTCAAGGTGTTGACCTCCTGTCTGTCTCATTTCCTTCATATGTAAAATGGGAACAATTTTCACTGGATTACCGTGAAGAATGAATGAGTGAAATAACCTCCGTAGACCACTTGGAAGAGTCCTTGCACAACAAATGTCAGCTTGAGGGTACAGATGGTGATGGTGATGATCACGACCATCATTACGTCATGATTTATATTCAATCCTTCCATATAGGGAGTAAGACTCAGTAATGTTTTGCCTGAATTGAATGGATTACTGCAAAATCAATAGGATTGCATGCTTGCTGATATTCAAAGGTCCTAAATTCTGAAATCGCTCGGGACAACGTAAGTAGGAACTGAAGCCTACCTATTAACAGCGACATCATAAATCAGTCACTTCAGTGCTAACCTCCTCCTGCAGTTCAAAGGTTCTCAGCATTCCTTTTTTAAAATAATAAACACATTATTTTGTACTGTTTCTGTGGGTCAGGAATATAGTGTATGTTAAGTAGATGCTTCTTGCTTGGTGTCTGCCTTGGAGTCTTTTGTGAGGTTGCAGTCAAGATGTGAGCTAGGGCTGTAGTACTGGAGGTTTGAACTAGAGTTGGAGGCCCTATTTTCAAGACGATTTAATCACATGGCTGTCACAGGGGTTTCAGCTCCTTACTGTGTGATTCTCTCCATAGGTTTGCGTGAGCATTTTCACAAAGTGGCATGGCCTTACTCCTCTCACCTACCCTGTCTTCCTGTCCCGTTATGCCTAGCATTTTCTTCAGCAGTGGTTTTTGACCTTTATAGAATCACATGGTCACTGAGATCTAATGAAAACTAGGGACCATCCCTCCAGGAGAGCAAACAGATGCATTTACCCGTCGGCATTCCTTTTCAGGCATATCTGCATACTTTTTTCCTTTTTTTTGAGACAGAATCTCAATCTGTCACCCAGGCTGGAGCACAATGGTGTAACCTCAGTTCACTGCAACCTTTGCCTCCCAGGCTCAGGTAACCCTTCCATCTGAGCCTCCAGAGTAGCTGGGACTACAAGCATATGCCATCGCATCTGGCTGAGTTTTGTATCATTTTATGTATAGGCAGGGTTTCACCATATTGCCTAGGTTGGTCTCGAACTCCTGGACTCAAGTGATCTGCCCAACTCAACCTCCCAAACTGCTGGGATTATAAGCATGAGCCATCATGCCTGGCCTCCATTTGCTTTTAGTAGTTCTCTATATCAAAATGATTCTGAATATATTTGCAGTCTTAAAATTCACATACTAGTCAATATGTCTTTCTTGGGCATCTCCAGTAATATGCTTTATTTTTAATTGACAAACAAAAGTTGTATATATTTATAATATATAACATGATATTTTGAAACATGTATACATTGTGGAATAGCCAAATCAAGCTAATTAGCATATGCATCACCTCTCATACTTATTATTTTTCTGCGGTGAGAACACTTAAAATCTACTCCCTTCACAATTCTCATGTATAGAATACATGGTTAGGAACAGTCATCGTGTGGTATATTATATCTCTTATTTTACTCCTCTTGTCTGACTGAAATTTTGTACCTTTTCACCAACATCTTTCCAACCACTAGCTACCACCATTCTACTCTCTCCTTCCATGAGTTTGAATCCCACACATAAGATCATGCAGTATTTGTTTTCCTGTGCCTGGCTTATTTCACTTAAAATAGTGTCTTCCAGGTTCACCCCTGTTGTTACAAATAACAGGATTGCCTTCTTTTTTAAGGTTGTATAATATTCTATTGTGTATGCATTGCAACACTCTTGTAAAATAACGCTATAAAAAAATTCAGGCTCTGAAAAGAATGCATACATGCTATAGATTAAAAGAATACTTCTTTTCCTAACTACCTTCTGTCTTATTGAAATCATCTTCTTACGTCACCTGCTCTGTCACCCTTCCTTTAGCTCCAGCACAGGGATCCACTGTCTCCAGAACTGTAGGACTTGACAGCCACCACTGTGACTTTCACTGTCACCAGGAAAAGGTGGCCTAAAACAGGAGTGGGCCTACTTTTTCTGTAAAGGGCCAGATAGTAAATATTTTAGGTTTTTCGAGCCATATGCTCTCTGTCCCATTACTTAATTCTGTTGTTATCAAAAGCAAACATAGACAATATGTTTTAAAAAATAGAGTAACCGATAGCAATAAAACTTTACAAAAACAGGCAATGGGCTAGATTTGACCTACTGGCTTGATTGGCTAACCCTAGATCAAGAATATTCTACCCATATTATTGGTCATTTTAATCTCAGAGAAAGCTAGCTGGATAAAATCCAGGGTCTAGAGTCTTTCATAAATTGGAAGAAAAGTCTTACCTTATCCTATCTTGAATCACATTTCTAAATCTGGAATTCCTATCTATGTTGTGATAGATCTTTATTCATTTTAAGAGAAATATAGACAAATTTACAGTGCTTCAGAGCACTTGGCTTATCCAAAAAAGCCACATGACAGAACAATTAGGGCATTCAATCTACTAGTTTCTTCAACATAAGAAAGCCTTGACAAGGTTAGTACAGTAATGCTGAATAGCTTACAGAGTCTATCATTATTACAGTATCACAGATACTTTAAGAGGGGCTCTAAGTGAAATTTATTTTTCTCTTTTTAAAATTTACCATGACTTTAGAGCAATGGGGAAATGATACAGAACTATTTAGAGTCCTATTTTCTGAATACATAGACATTCTGGTTTCATTTTTTGTCAAGAAAGAAGGTACAGTGTATAGCAAATATTGAACATCAGAAGAGGTAAATAATAATAATTAAAGACAATTCAACCAGTCCATCAAATTTTGATCATGAATCCATTACATATGATAAAAATAGAGAAGAAGAGTTTACCAGACTCTGAATATTTCCTTGCCAATTCATATCATAATTACAATTTTCTGTAGAATATAATAGGGACAAAGAAAAAGCCATATCAATGTATTTTAGTTACTGCAATGCCAGGCAGTAACAAAATACTACTTCATTTATCTAAACTCAACTTTCAATGAATATACCACAGACTTTCTGTGACATATCCCAGAATTTAATTCTCCCTTCAAAAATCAGTATTTTATTATCTAAACAGAATATATTATAAACTTCATATTTATATGACATTTACATATTATATATAAATATATTATAAATGACATACATTATAAATGTCATAACAGGTATTTCTAGAAATCACTATTTTTTATTTCAAAAGGAATGTACTGCTTCAATACAAGTATGATAGCAAAAATGAATATTTTCTTCTTTTGTATACATAAGGTAATTAAGATATCACTGAACCATAGTATAGTGCATCATATCAACATGCTAAAGAAAAATATCATTGATCATATCAATAGATGAAGAAAAAGTATTTGACAAAATCCAATGTCTATTGATAATACAAATTCTCAGGCATTGAGGAATAGGGGGGAACTTCCTCACGTTGACAAAGAACAGCTACAAAAAACACCTACAACTAACACCATACTTAATGATGAAAAAGTTGTTGCTTCTATGTCAGGATCAAGTCAAGAATGTTCTCTTCACCACTGCTACTCAAGACTGTATTAGAAGTTCTCGATAATGCAATAAGATAAGAAAAGGAAATTAAAGGTATACAGACTGAGAAGGAAGAAATAAAACTGTTTTTCTTCATAGATGACATGATTATTTATCCCAATCCCAAAGAATCAAGACTAATAACAACAAAAATCTTTTGAAGCTAATAGACAATTATAGGAAAGTTGCAGGACACTAATGTACAAAAATCAATTTCTTCTATACCGCAATGAACAATATGCATTTAAAGTAAACAAATTTATATTAACACCAAAAAATTAAATGCTTAAATGCAAATCTAACAAAATATGTACAAAATCTAAATTAAGACAACTACAAAACTCTGATTTAAAAAGTCAAACAAAATCTAAATAAATTGAGAGATATTCTGTGTTCATGGATAGGAAGACTCAATATTTTCAAGATGTCAGTTAGTTTCAAAGCAATTGCAATCAAAATCCCAGCAAGTTATTCTGTAGATATTAACAAACTGATTCTAAAGTTTATATGAGAAGTGAAAGACCCAGAAGAGGAGCCAACACAATACTGATGAAGGATGAAGTTGGAAGACTGACCACTACCTGACTTCGAGACTTACTATAAAGCTATAGTAATCAACACAGTATGATATTGGTGAAAGAACAGACAAATAGGTCAATGGAACAGAATAGAGAGCCTAGAAATAGACCCAACACATATAGTACACTGATCTCTAACAAAGAATCAGTAATTCAATGGAAATTTTCCCCAAGCAGTGCTGGAAAGACTGAATATCCTATTCCAAAAAAAAAAAAAAAGAAAAAGATCTAAACACAGACCACACACTTCATAAAAATTAACTCAAAATGGATCACAGACCTAATACAATAGAGAAAATATAGTCTTTTCAACAAATAGTGCTAGAACAACTTGATATACATGTGTAGAAAAACTAATCTAGAACACACCTGACATCTTCCACTAAATTTAGCTCAAAATGAACCATAGGCCTAAATGTACCACATAGGACTATAAAACTGCAGACACTAACATAAGAGAAAATCTAGATGATTATGCATTTGTCAATTATGTTTTAGATATTAAGAGCAGAATCCATGAAATAAAAACTTGGTAAGCTGGGCTTCATTAAAATTAAAAAATTGTGCTCTGCAAGAAAACACTATTAAGAGAATAAAAAAACAAGCCAGAGACTGAAAGACAATATTTGCAAACACATATCTGGGAAAGGACTGGCATCCAAAATATGCAAAATTCAACAATAAAAATTTAAAAATCACCAAAATATCTAAGACACCTCACTAAAGATATGCAGATGACAAATAAGCATATAAAAAGATGCTCAACGTCATATGTCATCATTTGCAACTTGAGGTGTCACTATGTATCTATTCCTATGGCCAAAACCTGGCATTCTGCAACCCTAAATGCTGGCGAGGATCCCATTCACTGCTGGTGAGAATACAAAACGATACAGCCACTTCAGAAGACAGTTTTTCAGTTTCTTAAAAAGCTAAACATACTCTTACCAAGGGATTCACCAACTGTATCCTTGATATTTACCCAAATAAACTAGGTCTATACAAAACTTGCCTGTAAACATTAATAGCTTTCTTTTTTCAAGGCAAAGTTTCACTCTTGTTGCCCAGGCTGGAGTGCAATGGCACGACCTCTGCTCACTACAACTTCCACCTCCCAGGTTCAAGGGATTCTCCTGCCTCAGCCTCCTGAGTAGCTGTGATTACAGGTATGTGCCACCACGCCCGGTTACTTTTTATATTTATAGTAGAGACAGGGTTTCTCAATGTTGGTCAGGCTGGTCTCACACTCCTGACCTCAGGTGATCCACCAACCTCAGCCTCCCAAAGTGCTGGGATTACAGGCATGAGCCACCTCGCCCAGCTATTCACAGCTTTTAATTACCACAACTTGGAAGCAATCAAGATGTCTTCCAATATGTGAATAGATAAACTGTAATATATCCATTGGAATGTGTTTTCGTGATGTAAAGAAATCAGCTATCAAGTCATGAAAAGACACAGAGGAACCATATATGCATATTTCTAAGTGAAAGAAGCCAGTTTGAAAGAGCTATAACTAGATGATTGCAATTATCTAACATTCTGAGAAAAGCAAAACTGTGGAGACAGTAAGAAAAATTATTTCTGTCAGGAGTTCAGGGAAAGGAAGAAGGAATAAATGGAGAACAGGGAATTTTTAGGGCAGTGAAATTATTGCGTGTGATACTGTAATTGTAAATACATGTTATTAGTCAAAGCCAATAGAATGTACAATACTAAGTAAGCCTAATTCAGAGAATTAAGAATAATGTGTCAATATTGCTTTATCATTTATAACAAGAGTACCACATGACTACAAGATGTTAATAATAGGAAAACTGGTGAGGGCGAATTCTCTGTGCTTTCTGCTCAATTTTCCTGTAAATCTAAATGTATATAATAAAGCCCATTAATCTTTAAAAACTCATTAAGTAATCCAGCTCAACAAATATTAACATAGTAATACAAAATATATTAGGAACATACTAGCAGGGGAAAAAAAGGAGATAGTTTTTAAGGCATTTTTTTTTCTCCAGAATATATAAAATAACACCAGGCTATCTCAAATAAACTTTGATTATTCTCTTTATAAGAGAAGGATAGACAGCTACAAATGTGTATGTGAAAATGTTGCAAAAGTAAATATGAAGAACTATTATCTTTCTATTCTTTCACATAAACAACAGTAAATTAGAAGTATAATTGTATTTAGTTAAAAACAAACACTAATTGCTTATCATTCATATTCTAGACACATGGGTATATGTTTTAGGAAAAAGAAATATAAAACACCAAGGTTCCTGTATCCACGAATGTGCAGTTTAATGTGGTAAGAAAGACATGAAGAACAAACACTAGCCTATGTGGTAGTGTGAGGAAACTACCATATAAAGAGATGAGGGAGGGAGGGAAGGAGGGAAGGAGGGAGGGAGGGAAGGACGGAGGGAGGGAGGGAGGGAAGGAAGGAAGGAGGGAGGGAGGGAGGGAGGGAGGGAGGGAAGGAGGGAGGGAGGGAAGGAAAGAAGGAAGGAGGAAGGAAGGAAGGAAGGAAGGAAGGAAGGAAGGAAGGAAGGAGATGAAAGGACATAAATTGTTAAGAAGAGCTCTGGAAAGATTTTATGAGAGGTATTTGGGTTCACCCTTGGAGCTGAGTAAGGATTCAGCATGCAAAGAAAAGAATGAGTATATGAGGAATGAGAGTGTGGCAGTGAGAGTAGAAAGGCTACAGAATCTTGAAATAGAATGCTGCCATGTTCAAAGTGCAAGAATAACTCAGTGGTTGATGACCAGATGAAGACATAAAGTTTAGAAAATTTTCTCAATGGGGATCACAAATCCACAAAGTTAAAAAGGATACGGAAATAAAGATAAGGAGATAGGATATTAATCTGAAAGCAACAGCACAACAGAACCCTCAGATCACTGTAAACAGGAAGGTGCACCCTTAAAATCGACATCAGCAAGAAAAGTCTAACAAAGGAAAAAATTTAGCAATGAAATCAATAGGACTTAAAGTCCTTCTTTATCTTACTTCAACAAAGAAAAGTCAAGGCAAAGTTTTGAGCACAGTAGACAGTTATATATAACCAAGTTACAGACTGTAAGAAGGAAAACACCTCTGACGGAATTAAATTAAGGTTGACATATTTGAATTGCCTTCTCAAGTGAAATTTATGCAGGCATATGCAGTAAGAACTTGAACATTTAGGACAGAAGTTCAGGAGAATGAGTCTGTGGGTTAGACTTGACAGTAATTCATAAAGTTCAGAGTTGAGGCTATAAGAAAGAAAAGAATGAAAACATTTTTGTTTCAAGGGCATTCCATTTGTAGATATATTTGAGGAGAGAAGCACATTTGACACAGCTGATCACCCCACTGCCCTTGACAATCTTGTGCTTTGATTCCAGGATACCACGCTTTCCAGGTTTTCCTTCTACATCACTCGCAGTCGCATCCTTTGCTAGATGCTCCTCATCTCTCCAATTTAGGGTCCGTCCTTTACTGTATGTGCTTATTCCCAAGGTGATGTCATACAGGATTTTTTGGCAGTCTATTCCTGTGTAACCGATTACCCCTGACTTCGTGGCTGAAACACACCACCATTTCTTATTCCACCATTCCATAGGTTGGAAGTCTGGGCATGGTACAGCTGGGTTCCCTGCTCAAGGTCTCACAGGCTGAAATCAGAGTGTTGGCCACGAGTACAATTGCTAAGCCACATGGTCATGCATGTTCAGTTTTTTAAGGAAGTGCCAAAATGTTTTCCAGAGTGGCTGTGTCATTTTACAAGCAATATATGAGTTATCCAGTTTCTCTGCATTCTCACCAGCATGTGGCTGTCAATATTTTTGCTTGAGTCATTCTGATAAGCATATAGTGGTATCTCATTGTGGTCTTAATTTGCATTTCTATAATGGGTCATAGTGCTGAACATATTTCTGTGTGCTTATTTGCAATCTGTGTATCCTCTTTTACCAACAGCCATCATGGTTTTTGCCTATTTTCTAATTGGATTGTTTGTATTTTACTGTTGAGCTTTGAGGATTCTTTATATAGTTTAGATACCCATCCTTTATCAGATACATGGTTTGCAAATATTTTCTTCCAGTCTGTAGCTTGTCTTTTTACCCTCTCCACATGGATTTTTACAGAGCAAAACACACTTTCTCATTTTGATGATTTGTAAACTAAAAATAAAATACTAAGCCCCCCAACTGACTGAGCAGGTCCTCTCTTGGCTGAGGACCTGAAAAACAGAATCCCGAAAAACTGCGATCTGGCCATGATGAGACAAGAGGTCAGGCATATCTCATTATCCCCTTTCCTTTTGGAGTCTAGACGCAATGACTAGCTGGCATTCATGTGAAAACAGAGCCCAGAAGACTGACAGAACAGACTCTTTGTGACAATAAGATATCAAATTATAAACAGGACATAAGGCCAGGGAAGACAAGGGTTAAGGCCCCCATCCCACAGGTCACTCAGACCCAGGGTACTTGTTAACAGACTTCCTTATCTTACCTTAAACATGACTTTCTGCTGACTCAAAATATTTAGACAAAGCAATACTTCCCTTAACAAATTGCAAATTAAAGAATCTTTGAACCCATAAATGACCTGTAAGCCACCACTTTAACATATCCTACCTTTTGGCCGCTTGAGCCTGGGAGACAGAGGTTGTGGTAAGCCGAGATTGCGCCACTGCACTCCAGCCTGGCGACAGAGCGAAACTCTGTCTCAAAAAAAAAAAAAGATACCCCACCTTTTTAGGTGCGGCTAATGTATAACCTCCATATATTGACTTATGACTTGGCCTGTAACTTCTACTTCCCCAGAATGTATAAAACAGAGTTGTGACATGACTGCCTTGGGACCATTTACTCAAGGCTTCTTGAGTTTGTGTTTTTCCCTGGGCTACCGTCACTCATACCAACTTAGAATACACCTCTGTAGAATATTTTACAGAGTGTGTTTTCTCTAACACAATTTATATCTATCTATCTATATCTATATAGAGAGAGTCTTGCTCTCTATATAGAAAGAGTCTTGCTCTGTTAGCCAGGCTGGAGTGTAGCAGCATAATCTCGGCTCACAGCAACCTCCACCTCCTGGGTTCAAGCATTCTCCCGTCTCAGACTCCCAAGCAGATGGTATTACAGGTGTGTACCACCACGTTCGGCTAATTCATGTATTTTTTAATAGAGATGGGGCTTCGCCACATTGACCAGGCTAGTCTCAAACTCCTGAACTCAGGTGATCCACTCGCTTCAGCCTCCCAAATGATGGGATTACAGGTATGAGCCACTGCATCCAGCCTTGTTTTTTCTTTTATAGACACGCTTTTGGTGTCAAGTTTAAGAACTCTATGATGCCAAGATGTTTTTCTATCTGCTTTTCTCCTTTAAAACTTTTACATTTGTTTTCCTAAAAGTCTGTGTTTCATATTTAAGTCTGTGATCTATTTTGAATTGGGTTTGATATAAAATGTGAAGTTTAGGTCCAGGTTCTTTTTCATGTATGTATGGAAGTCCAGTTGCTCCATGTGAATGTCTTTTAAGTCTAATGTCTCCTTTTTCTCTCTGAGGCAATCCCTCTTTCCTTTCTGTCCAAGACATTAAGCATAACAATCACCTTAGATTTAGTCTCTGAGGACTGAAAGTCGGGAAGAGAGATGCCTTGTAGAAAACTTAAGCTTTCTGCCAAGTCCCATACCTCCCATTAGGCAAAGAAACACAAGGACTGCTGGCTGCTTAAATGGGAAGAATAGAGAAAATGCTGGGAGAAAACATCATAATTTAACATCACAAAAATTGTTCATGTTGGCAAGTATGAAAATTTCCTAAAGAAGAGACTCTGTAGCATATATTAGATTCTCAAAGATATCCACAACTCCAAAAATGCTTTTATTTTAAATCACTATCATCAAGGTTCAGAGTCCTGTTCTATTGGTCCAGAGACTCTTCTGGTACATAGAGTCACTCACTTAAAGTCAAAGTACTTTGAATATAGATGACTTAGCCAAGTACACTGGAGTCATTCATAGTCCTCAAAAATAGTTTTCTACCCACCCAGGTTGTTAGACTGATTTACTAAGAGGGCTTTCCTTCCTCTCCCCTAATTGCTGGCAGATAACAATCCTTCAGGAATTGTCAAAATAATATAAATGGGGGACCTCACAACCAAGAGTGATTCTCCATACAGCCATTTTTAAGCAAATTTACATTAAAGTGCATGAGTTATTTTTTTCCCCATTTCTTTTTTCACAATACAAAACAATAAGCATTTGTATGCAGAGTCCCATATATACTTCACTATGCAAAAGGCACGCAAGAAATGAATGGCGCAACCGTGGCTGAAAACTGAATGGAAGAGATGAGTATGCAGACCAATAAGGGTAATCAGTGGCCCTGTGGGATGGGAGAAGTTAAAGACAGTCCTCAATCAAGTTAACTTGGGCTGTGTTCATGTGTGACCAAACCTTCGTATTTAATGCAAGAAGGAATTGTCTGAAAAATAGTTACAGTCACCCACAATCACTCACCTGCAATTCCCATTTAGAGTTGATACTGAATAGCAGGTTCAAACTAATTCGTGAAAAGAAAAGCTTTTTCATCAACTTTTTATAGGCTGACAAAAATATCACTTCAAAATCAAAGGTCAACAAAGATTTGACTGATCTTTCTCATATGGTTGAATGGTAAAATATGTTTTCTACCATTTAAATCTTATAAAAACTATAAATGGCTTCTCCCAGATTAACATTCACTTCATCCTGAATATAGTGTTGTTGAGATCTTAAAAGATAATGATATGGTTTGGATTCGTGTCCCCACCCAAATCTCACACTGAATTATAATCCCCAATGTTGGAGGAGGGGTATGATAGGAGGTGACTGGATCATAGGGGCAGATTTCCCCCTGGCTATTCTCCAGCCCTGTAAGACATGCCTCCTTCCCATTCACCTTCAGCCATGACTGTAAGTTTCCTGAGGCATCTCCGGCCATGCTTCCTATACAGTCTACAGAACCATGAGCCAATTAAAACTCTTGTCTTATAAATTACCCCATTTCAACTATTTCTTTATAGCAGTGTGTGAACAGACTATACAGATGGTGAATTCCAGAAAGAGAAGGGCTGGGCCTCAGACATGTTTTTATATACCCAGCACATACCAAAAAGGTCTGGGCTATCCAAGCCCCTCAATAAATATTAAAGGAATTGAGTTGAAGTGACTGAAAAGCAGACCCAGCCTTAAAAGGTTATTTCAGAGTGAAATTATAAGTGTTTCACTTGACACATTTTCATAGGAGGATTTCTGCTGCTGTTACCTTTGGGAGCGTGTGGCTGAGCAGCTGAGCCACAGCAGGTGCTAAAGCAGCTGTCTCGAGTCTCTTCCTAGTAACAAATCAGGAAGTACTTGCCTAACCAGCATCTCAAGAAGCATTACTTATTTATTCAGGGGCTAAGGTTGCGACAATAGCTCCATTCAAGTTGCTGCACAAGGGAAAATAGGTATGTTTTGAGATGACACCTCTGCATAAAATGTAAATGAATCAGGATGGATTTGAAACAACAATACTCTTACGTTTTGAATCACCATGGAAAGAAACCTGTAAGTAGGACGAGAGCAGAAAAACAACAAAATATATGTTGTTATCTTTACTTTGCATCCCATGCAGAATACAGTACAACCATAAAGTCATCTGGAAATTTAAAAAAGAAGATGCTTCTCTTTTTTTCTTCTGAAAGATATTGCTTACGTCCAGATTAGGTTAATAAATCCAATGTGCACCAGTCCTGTTCTTAAATTTTAATTGAGAAAATAATTGAGAGATTTCTTTTTGTATAATGCTGATTTTAATCTATTGTCTTTTTCTAGTCATATACTCTACATGCATCAAATGTCTCATTTTTTTTTTCATTTTTACTAAGATCTGACAACTCAAATTCCTATGAATATTTTCAATCGTCTGTGTTAAAAGCCCACATTTTAAAGCAGTCATTCTAGCCAGCCCATGCCTTGAGAGTGAGGCTCCAGACCAGGTCAGGCTGCTAGAACATGACATTGCTCTCTGCAATCAGCAAGGAGTTTAAGTTTGGGGGGGAAATCAAATCTCTCCCAAGGGAGAAGAGGCAAAGAGCAGCAGGTAGCTCTCCTTTATGCACTGACTATTCCAACAAGACTGTTTAGCTAACTCACCTTACTTTCAGTTCCAGGCTGAAAAGATACACGCAGGACATGAAGACAGAGAAAAGGAAGAAAAGCCCTCATAGGATAAACTTTATCCTTGACCATTTTGGAGAACAACAGAGTAGCTTTCAAAGCTTCCTCCTAGGTGGTGACCAAAGGCATACAAATATCCTCACAAGGATATTAGTCATCCAGTTGTGTACACAGACATAAACTATGCATCTCTTTCTAAGCCAGACGGAGAGACATTTAATTCATTACATCCAGTCCATCTCATGCCTTATCAATTATTTACAACTAAAGCTCATTAAATCATAATATTAAAAGGGGCATGGAGGTAAAAATATTGTCATGCATACACATGGCATAGCTTTTCTCTGCTGAGTCACGTTTTGGAAAGCAAATTTGGCATTTATTTCCAGATACGGTCAGAAACTATGACTTAATTGTCCTGCATTTGAAAGTAACAAGACACAGCAAGCATATGCCAAGAGTAATGCCAATAAGGTGGAAGAAGAACAACCTTTCTCTCCTTTCCTCACCTCTCCCTCTTACCACCCCACAAAACGTACCACACCCAAGAACACTCTGCACCCCCTTCCATGCATTATTTTTCTCCTTAGCTCTTTTCATCACCTAATGCATTTTCATCTGTGTATATGTGGGTAAGTTATAAATTTTTACATAAAGATATTTATTGTCATATATGCCCACTAGAATGTAAACTTCTTGAGAAAATAAACTTTCTAACTTTTTTACATACTACTACAGCCCCAGGACCCAAAAAATAATAGTCATTCTACAAATTCTTACTGAATCAATAAAACTAGTTTCAAGATTGCAAACCTGTTTTTAACATAACGCCATTCAAATGATGTTTCCTTAATAGGTTTCCAAACTAAAGGCCCCAAATAATCTTTCCCTAATGTATCCATTTTAAACGGTATTAATGTAAAAGTATGGCAGAGTTCATTCACAGAGTGCATATCGAATCTATAAATAAGTTATGCGCACATCAAGGAAATGCCATTGTTGATATTTTCGTATATTCACATAAAATTTTGGATGGAAATAATGAGATGCAATCTAGAAACAAAATCTAGAACAGAAAATACTCTCCACATAAAATCTGTCAGGCTTGAAATAAAATTTAGTAATCAAATTTCAAGCCTCCAGAATGAAAGTCTATTTTTTAAAAGTTTTTATTGTTAAGTTTTGTGGGTATGCAGTAGGTATATATATTTAGGGGGTACATGAGATGCCTTGATATAGGCATACTATGCATAATAATCACTTCGGGGCAAATGGGGGATTCATCACTTCGAGCATTGATCCTTTGTGTTACAAACAATTCAATTATACTCTTAGTTATTTTAAAATGTACAATAAACTGATTGTTGGCTGCAGTTACCCTGTTGTGCAAAAGTCTATTTTTAAAGCAATAATTAAAACATGATTGACAAGGGATGCTGACACATCCCTTCCCAGCTACCAGACTAGCTCCTCTTTAACTCATTCTCACTAATTGAAGAGTTTAATAAGAACTAAAAAGTTATGACACTATGGTTAATACTCATGGGATCTCTCCCTTTTACCTGACTGCTCACAACCACTATAGATTGTATTTTTAGTATTTTTATTGTTGTTTAGACAAGTTGTCTACTAGTCCTTTTTTTTTTCTGAGATGGGGAGATGGGGTTTTGCTCTGTTGCCAGGCTGGAGTGCAGTGGCGCGATCTTGGCTCACTGCAACCTCCGCCTCCCAGGTTCAAGCAATTTCTCTGCCTCAGCCTCACGAGTAGCTGGGACTACAGGTGCATGCCACCACACCTGGCTAAGTTTTTGTATTTTAATAGAGACAGGGTTTCGCCATGTTAATCAGGATGGTCTCGATCTCCTGACCTCATGATCTACTCACCTCGGCCTCCCAAAGTGCTGAGATTACAGGCATGAGCCACCATGCCCGGCCCTCTACTAGTCATTTTAGAGCTATTTGTCTTCCTGAAAAAAATTTTCAAGTAACTTAATACAAGAGTGATGCTGTATTTCATGAACATGTCAGAATTTAATCCATAAAAGCAAAATGGGCAGGAAGCATGAGAAAAAAAATATATATATAGTTTAACTCTGATAGGACTCATCTCCAATTCAGTTCTTCTTAATTGAATAACTCTATATGCTCTTCATTCTAAGAGCTTTATTAATATTCTTCAGGGGAATGAATAGGTACCCACACACACATACACATCTAAATGTGAAGAGGAAGGTAAATATAACTCTAGTGATATCCAGACTCATAAAGCCCATAATTGAGCTAGATTTCAATAGCTACAATTACAGTTATGTATATTAAATAACTGTCAATGGAACAAAGCAGGAGCAGGTGGACAAATACATGTAGAAACAGAGTGTATGACCAGACTATTCCTAAATCACTCAGAAGAAAACATCTCTTCTGGTCGTTTCCTTCATAGTTTCCACTGTCTTATAACAAAGTAAATTGGACTTTAGCTATTTAACTTTAACAACAGCATACAATTAATGAGTATAGCCAGATCATAATTACAAGAAAGAATTATAAGGTAAAAGAAAATTTTATATATCTCCCAGGAACTTCTTCAGCTTTCAAATCAGTGTCCAAAACTTAAATTACTTTTACTTCTTTTTTTAGCGAACGAAAAAATATATTTTTAGATCATCATGATGCATTTCTCCCCCAGTACAGACTGATATCAAATAAAGAAAGGCTGCTTCCAGGCTGATCCTTTGCCTCCCCCAGTTTCCTTACAATGACCTAGGGAAATTACAGAGGGAGGCTGAAGTTTTTCTAAACAATGATATTAACAAGAATCTAGAAATAAAAAGTGCTGTATAACTGTGAAATTCAAGGAATTATTTTTATTATTCTGTTCAAGTAATTGCTCAACCCCATAATAATCAACACAAATAGTTATTTCTTCTTCTTTTTTTTTTTTTAAAGACGCGGTCTCACCATGTTGGTCAGGCTGGTCTTGAACTCCTGACCTCAGGTGATCCGCCTGCCTTGGCCTCCAAAGTGCTTGGTATTTCTTAAGCAACATCCCTTTGGCTCCGTGCCACCTGTTGCTGACTCATTTCCTCCCTTGAGTCATAATCTGACATCCATTTTAATCTAATTTCACCCATGTGAATATGCAAGAAAAAGGGACACAAACAAATGTGTTCTTACCACCATCACTATCTACCGAGAGTCCTGATAGGTTGGTCTGATTACATACTGAGATTAAATTGACACTGAAATTATCAACGTGAAACCAAGAATACTATTTAGAAAGGAGGAGCAAGCTTCAACATATATGCAAAAATAAAGTTGGTCTAGAACATTATTAAAATATCTTTGAAATGTCCCCTAGATTTCTCTGCAGTAATAACTAGCCATCTACAGGGTCTTCTTGGATCTAGTCTAGACTTTCTTCCTACAAAGTGTATGCTCTACCATTCTGTCATCCACATGCCCAGGGTCCCTCAGACTTTTCAATCATATCTGGCTAAATGCTGCCTCTTCAGTCTAAATCACAGGGATAATAACAACAACAATAAATTTTTTGATTTCTCAATATGCATCAAGTATTTTATGTGTCTTTTCAATAGCCCCATAAAGGAGGAGATAATATTTAAGCTGCACTTTACAAAAAGGGAAAACCAATGTTTAAAGAAATGATGTCGCCTACATGAGTCACACAACTGGTAAGTGGCAGGGCAGAGCCCAATCCCAGATCTGTCCGGTTCTAGAGTCCATTGCCTTAACCACAAAGCTCTACTGTGTCTGTTGATAGAGCTAAAAGACTTCTGAGAACCCTTAGTCTAAGTCTTCCACTTAACAAATCAGTGGCTGAGGATCCAAAGACTCTGGCACAGTCTCTTATAAGCCCTAACTCCAAATGAATACATCATAGCATTTAACCTACTCACAGCCCAGTCCTTTGGCTTCAGTGACTAACTTCCCCGGTTCCCCACTGAACTATCATTCTGACTCTCTTGCTGACTCTTCTTTCTCTGTCCACATCCTAAACATCAGCATTCTGTAGGAATCCATCCTCAGCCTTCTGCCTGGTTAGGCCATGTCAGGGCTTTACAGCCTTCATAAGGTGATGCCCAAATTGGTAAACACATCTAATCACAGCTCTTCCCTCTCTATCTGATGAGCATATGATGGACCCCACTCCTTTAAATATCCCCCTTACACTTATAATTTACATCCGTCCCAAGCTTTGTTAAGTTAAAGACTCAGAAATCTGAATTTCCTACTTGACCTCTCATAGACTTTGTACTCATCTATAACCAAAGTTTAACTCCACCTTTTATAGCAAACATGCACCATCTCCTGCAATCCTGAGTTCTGTCTGTCTTCCCCTGAGACAGAAAAAAGATGGCGCTGGATTTGACACCTTCTCTCACAGCCTGTATCAGGTCTTCCCTAAGCCCATCTCTTTTAGCTAAATGTCTATGATGCCAGTAAACCTCTCCATTCTGATGGCATTCTCTGGGTTAAGTTCTTAGATTTTGTCATGTGAATTCCTGCATTTCGTTTCCCTGACTCAGATTCTTCCCATCTCTAATCTAAGTTCTTCTGGCCTAACAGAGTTATTATTTTAAAAGAGATCTAGCTATTCCATTCCAATCCCCACATCCCTTCCTAAGAACCTCGGAATAAGAGCCGGCCCACGGGAATGGCACTGAGGATCCTTCGAAGCTGACCAAACCACTCTCTTGCCTACTTTCCAAGTGTTCCTCCATCTTCCTCCTCATCACTCTGGAATAATTACTATTCCCAGAATATACCTCCTATCTCTCTAGTTCTTAAGTTTATACTTCTGTTTGAAACTAAGTCCTTAATCCAAGTGTCTTAAAATCTCTGTTATCTTTTATACAAACCCTATTTCAATCAACATACACCATCGACATCTTCCTAAACCAACTGAAAGTGGCATTTTTAGGTTATGGAATGTTCCCAGGGTCTGCATATCACTCTTGACCATCATCTAGGTCTGTCTGGGAACAGAGGTTAAGGCCTAGTACCCAGGTCTCAGAGGGACTTTTCCTGAGATTATGCAGCTGGTTAATGCCTATTAATTTTCTAAATTTTCCCTATATATTTTTATTAAATAATAATAATTATTATTATTAATAGTTACCTAAGTGTTCATGTTAATATGAGAAACATCCACTAAAAGATTTAAAGATACGTAACAACCATCATAATGCCTTCTCTCACTGTAATCTCTTGTTTATATACTTATCTTATACATTCGTTAATTTGTGAGAGAGAGCAGAGGCAATCAAACTATCCTAAATATTTTTATGGCTTTGTAATATTTGTGCATTTTTCTCAGTAGATTCATACTATTTTAATCTTGTCCCAGTGCCAAATAAATTAACATGAGAGAGGTATTGTATCACACTAAATATGAGAGAAAGTGATCAATTCTATCATCTGTACCAATAAATGAGAGCTCATAGAAAAGGGTCCTAAAATTGGGCACAATTTGAGAACTCTGACTTTGAAACTAAATTTGAGATTAAACATTCTGAAAAGAAAATTAATCAAAACTAATGATCATTTAATGAAGTTCTAAGTAGTTTAATGCAACATGGTCACTCTTCCCACTTTCTTTTCTTTTCTTTTTTCTTTTTTTTTTTTTTTGATGGAGTTTTGCTTTTGTTGCCCAGGCTGGAGTGCAATTGCACGATCTTGGCTCACCACGACCTTCGCCTCCCACGTTCAAGTGATTCTCCTGCCTCGGCCTCCCGAGTAGCTGGGATTCAGACATGCATCACCATGCCCAGCTAATGTACATTTATTAGAGACGGTGTTTCTCCATGTTGGTCAGGATGGTCTTGAACTCCCAACCTCGGGTGACCCACCTGCCTGAGCCTCCCAAAGTGCTGGGATTACAGGCATGAGCCACTGCACCTGGCTGTTCAGTGTTTCTTAATATGTTTAATTATACAAATATTTTCAGTTCTTCTACTGGTAGGTCATAGAAACATAACATGAGAAAAAGCTAAGGAGGCCAACGAATGGATGACTTCAGTGAACAAATGAATGTCAGTAGCCCATCTTGTATAATGCCAATGGCCTGAACAGATGGATCCCTAATTTTTTTAGAAAAACATTACATCAAGACAAAACAGTGCAAGTCTCCAGGCACTGAGCTCGGGTACCAACCTCCGCTGCTCTTCACCATGCTCTCCTGAAGGGACAGTGAGGCACTCGTCCATGTGTCCATGCAGCAACCTGAGGACATCGCCACCAATGAGATACCCTGTAAGGATTAAAAATCATTCAGGTTTGGACTGTCAGGGTCAGATGATGATAGCTGGGCAGATCATCTAGTCTAGTGAGTCTTAAGGACCTGGCCAAGATGGTGTCTGCCGCTCCCTCTGAGTCCTGGGTACCCAAATCCTACAGTTAAGGAAATTCCCACTAAAAGACATGACCTCAAACACATAAAATCCTCTGTTAAGCATACAAACATGCATAGAGTCAGACGTAAACCTATATAAGTTGGAATAACCAGAACATATGCAGATATTTCCCTAGAAAACCCTGCTTTGTTGTAAAATTCATGATCCAGCTATAAGGCATGACCCCAGAAAACAAGAAATGTTGACATTAGTCCAACTAGGCAATACCCTGAGGTCAAAAAATTGAAGCGAACAATCCAAAGGAGACTATCACAGAAGACACATACAAATAAACAGAAGCTGACAGCTGCATAAAAACAAGGGAAGATTAATTTTTACCCAAGCTTCATTTTCAAAACAGCAATTTAAACAAGATCCTCAAATGTCAGGTATCTGCATTACAGAATATTTAGACACACACAAAAAGCTCTAATTAACAATCAGCTCATTATCACAATTACAAAGATGACTGTCAACTGTGCATCAAGGACAGGCCTTCTAATTGAAGTGGAGTTTTTACCTTGGGCTGCCTCACTTCCTGAGCTGATTGGGGCCACGCTCCAGAGAGTCTGCTGGAAAGCAGCATCCACGTGTAAGCTGCCATTGCCGTAAGACAAGTGCTGTATCAAGAGGCAAAAGGAGGCATCACTTCAGGCTCTGGTAAGCTGTAACATGTAAACGCTACTAGCAATGCAAACTTAAGATTGCTGATTTGGATATATTCATAGAGAACATCTGTTTCAACCTGTCATCCAAGAATCAAAAAACTAGTCAGAAGAAAAGAAGTTCTTCTCTGAATTTAGGAATTTTTAAACTTCATTCTAACAGTTACTGACTTAAGTCAACAATCAAAACATGCATAAATGAATACACTAAATAAATTTATTTGAAACGATGCTATTTTTAAGGATTATTGATGAACAAAATGGGCACTTAAAATTATAATTAGGTTTCCTACATATCATACTCTGACAGTTTTTTAATGATGAAATAAGTGGAATCTATTGGACCAATTTTAAGGAGTCTTCATGGGGTCTTTGAGTCCTTCAGGAACTGTTATCTGCAATTTGATACAATAGCCATTAGATGGCGATATTTCCTAAAAGCTATCTAAAACCAAGATTAAATTTCTTCCAAAAGTCAGATATTACCAAATTTCAGATGTTCCTTCTTAAAAACAGAAACATATTAAAATAAAACATACTTAATATCTTTTAGAGCCATAATACCGAACTATCAAATGTTAACTAAGAAAAACAAAATTATGAGTACAGCCATATGCCTTATTTCACTAACCATTACTTGGCTGACTCTAGAATTTCAAACTACATACAGCGACCACCTGTTTTTGTGGAGTCTTCTCAGTTAACATCACCAATATCCCTGCGATGTTTCTGCAACGATTTACCAATGCTGATGCCGGCCCAAGTTTTCACAGACTTTAATCAGACCAGAAATTTCCCAGTAATCTTGACCTTCTCAGTTACAGGAAGATCAGTCACAGCCTGAAGTAGTCACCGTTGGTGTACTCCACAGGTCTTTTAAACATCCTAAGGGTCTCTTTAACATAAAGATACCATTCTCAAGTCACCATCGAGAAGAGGTCTTTCATTTTCCTTCTCTTGAAAATAAAACCAAAGTAACTTTTGACACTGTGATAGGTACACAGTACTATAGTACTATGTAATTTTTCCAATCAGTAAGATTGAAAGTTTACCAGTTGATACTAAGATTTAGCAGTAATTTGCTTAGTCCTCTCCTCAACCTCAACTGCTGCCTGCTTTTGTACAATTTCTTCTTCACTTCAATCTGTCATTCTTACACGTAACCCCAGCTAAGATTCCTTTACTGACTCAATTTCTTCTCCAATATGTTAAAACTATTTAGTCATTTACAAATAAATCATATCCATCTGCTTTAACAAGCAAAATATATTTCCCTTCAAAGCAATGATCACACAATGAAATTATTGGGCTTAATTTTCTTTTGCCCTTTTAGAAGCTACTTGATACAGGTTTACAGCTGTATTCCTAGCATCTGGCAATGTTATTCAATAAACATATATGTGGAGAAGCTAACTAAAATCATAAAATCAAAGTATCATAAACTTAAAAACATGTTTTTATTCCATAAATACTATTTCAATGACTTAGTGTAAAATATGTATGTGCACATGCACACACACACACACATATCTATGTGAATAATACCGATTTTAATCACGCTCTGAAAATAACTCAAAATACCCCTGCTTATATTTTGTGACCAAGTAAAAGCTTATGTAATATTATGATAAAGAGATTACCATCATTTGTTAATTCATCATGGGTTCACTGAAGGTACTATGTATATTAATAGTACACATTCTCCACCCCAAGGGTGCTTGTAATCTCATAGAGAGTAAAGTGCACACACAAAGTGCTGTACCTCAGTATATAAAAAGTGTTGTGTGCAATGTTTGAGGTGATAGATATCCCAATTACCCTGATTTGATCACTGCACACTGTATGCATATCTCAAAATATCACATGTAGCCCATAAATATGTATATATGTATATGTGTGGGCTACGTGTGATATTTTGTACCAACAAATTATGTGCCAATTAAAAATAAATAAATAAAAGGATATGGAATGTGAGAAAAAGCCTTAAAAAATGTTGTGTGTCAGTCCAGGCATGGTGGCCCACGCCTGTAATCCCAGTACTTTGGGAGGCAGAGGTGGGCAGATCACCTGAGGTCAGAAGTTCAAGACCAGCCTAGTGAACATGGCAAAACCCCGTTTCTACTAAAAGCACAAAAAATTAGCTGGGTGTGGTGGCATGCACCTATAATCCCAGCTCCTCAGGAGTCTGAGGCAGGAGAATCACTTGAACCCAGGAGGTGGAGGTTGCAGTGAGCCGAGATCGCACCACTGCACTCCAGCTTGGGCAACAAGAGCAAAATTCAAAACAAACAAAAAATGTGTGAATCATAATCAAAGTGCTACAGGAATTGTAAGAAGAGAACACTTTAGACAACAAAATGGGAGCAGAGTTTCCCATGGGTTGGGGGCCTTGAGGGAGCCAGTAGGATCACTTGGCCTGAGTCTTACATTTACATATTTGGAGATGCTGTCTCCAAAGAAGTGTATACATACAGTGGATTTGAGTATATGTATTAATGTTAATGTGCTATGTGCAAATATTTAAAACATACCAAAAATTTTTGCAAACCAATTTGGGGATTTTTATTTTTAATATACCAGAAAGCTTGCTATCAGGAGTGGGCTGGACCCCTGGCCCTCTAAGAAGTTCTGAGAAGGGAAATGTGTGATAAGGGGAATGTGTTGAAGACAAGAGTGTTAGCACAAGGGTGGAGATACAGGGACATACATTACAGCACAGAGCTTCATACACGCTAAGAGGTGGAATGAGTGATAGGTCCACAGACAAAGGCTGGCGCCAGACCAAGGACCTTGTATTTTAGGCAATAAGGAGTTTACAGCAGGGTAGGGAAGTGGAAAAAGCAATTTCCAAATCATATCTATGCCTAAAGATAAATAATAAATACGAGAGAATCAAACATATGAAACTTTCAGTCTGTGGGAAAAGGTCCTGAATATGTCCTTAAGATCACATTGCAGTAATATAAAGTTCTCTAAATAAAGTTTACTCTTCTAAACAAAATATTCTACTTTGAACGCTTCAAATTTTGCTGCTTAAACAGCAAAGGGAAGTCTGGGTAAAAACAACATCACATCAGGCTTGTGGTATGCAATATTCAGAAAGTAACAACAGTTTCAATTACTGAAACTAAGATGAGTTATCCTTAAAGCAAAAACAGACATTGGCAGAGGATGAAAGCCAAGTTGGCCTTAGGCTGAAATATGTAACCACTGTATGATTTACACAGTAATATGGTAGCATCAATCTACCAACAGCAGTACGGAGGCTTTGGACAGCAATCTCTGGGCACCCTGGTCACACTTTGATCCTAGGATTCGCGGTTTTCAAGCTCTAATATACACATGAACCTTCAGAGGATATTGTATTTGCAAATGTAAATTGGGGCTGGGTGCAGTGGCTCAAACCTGTAATCCCAGCACTTAGGAAGGCTGAGGCGGGATGATCATGAGGTCAGGAGTTCAAGACCAGCCTGGCCAACACAGTGCAACCCATCTCTACTAAAAGTACAAAAAAAGAGAAAAATTAGCCAGGCGTCATGGTTGGCACCTGTAATCCCAGCTACTCCGGAGGGGGAGGCAGGAGAATCACTTGAACCCAGGAGGTGGAGGTTGCAGTGAGCCAAAATCGCACCATTGCACTCCAGCCTGGGCAACAGTGCAAGACTCTGTCTCAAAAAAAAAACAGAAGATTGGAGTGCAGAGTAGATGGAGGGTTTATCAATCAAGACTGCTGATCCAAGAGTAACAAGACATTATATCACAGAAGAACAACATCTCAGAAATGGAAGGAACATGATAAATCACCTCCCAGGAGTTCTTAAGCTGGAGTGCATAGTCTATATTTCAATACCTTTAGTTTCCTTTGTGATCCTACGTATTTATTTTATGTGTTTTACTATTTTTATGATGAGGTCAATAAGTTTATCAGTCTGCAATGGAAATCCATGGTACAAAAACTTCGTACCAAGAATCTCTGAATTGAACCCTTATTTGATGCATTTATTCACTCATTTGTTCATCTCTTATTAAACTTTCAGGTACTTGGGCCCTGGTGATGCAATATTCTGAAGAAATTGTCTTTTAGGGACAGGAAGCACAAGTAAACAAGTCACATTACTCCTCAGGCATCAGTTTTTTCTTCTGAAAAAAAAAAATAAATGAGAGGCAGAGAAATAGATGCTCTTTCCACATGTAATATTTTATGGTTCCATTACCTGAGCCACAGAAGAAAGAAAGGCTCAAGGCAAATTAATCAAAAATGAATTGGTTCATGTAATAAATCATTTGAAAATATTCATGATCACTCTTTTATCATTATTTTCACGCAACTTGAGGCAATTCAGCAGTTTATCATGCAACCCATAATTATCTACATTTTTTTAATCAAAAATTTAGAGGTGGGTAAGAAAGAAGTAAATTTTTTAACCCTAGAATAGCTTTCTCTTAAGCATTTTTCATCACCATTTAGATTAAGCATTCTGCTTTTCCTAATATATTTTAATCAGTTGATTTGCCAATGTTTTCACAGATCAGAAAAACTTGACCTGTTTCATTAGGTAACCCAATCAGTAGAAAAACAGTTGGAAATCTACATTTCCAGTGCAAACAATCTGATCCACAAATGGAAAACATTTGTGCATACTGGAGTGATTTTTGCACCTAACACAGAAAAAATTGTTTTTTAAGTTTTATGTTGTTCAGTTTCAAATAAATTCAGTCCGTAATATCCACTTGGCCATGTTTTCTCTATTTTAAATGGTCTATTTCTCTTAAGGTGCTTTGCTAAAGCCTTCTTCAAAAGAAAAGAAAATTTTCAATACGGGCAAAAAAAATTCTTTCCTGGTGGATGGTTTTGAAAAGAAGATTAACATATCCTTTTACATTAGAATATAAAACAGCAAAAATGAGAAAAGACATTATCTGGGTAAGGTGTTCACAACCAATTTTATAGGTTAAGTTTCTTTATACTCAGAGACTGTGCCCCAATGTTCAATATACAAAGTAGACAACAGAGGAGCAATGCCACGTCCTGACCACAGCCTCCCCTTCTGTCCAGAAGGCAGCTTCTCAGAGGACAGGCTGAAAACCAGCCCTCTAAACCAGTCTTCACCAGTTTAGCATTGTAATGCTTGTAAGCTTTATTAGTGTACCCCATACACTATGAGTTTAATCTTAGTCTAACCATCACTGTTAGTAAAAGAAAAATAGCTCATCAGTCAATAGACATCGATGACTAAGGAGCTGTAAAATCAATGACCAGAAATGTTTATCTTTAGAAGTTAGTTTAAACTAATTTGTTATCATACACATTTTTAAACTTACTTATTTTTAACAACATCAGCATCTCCTCAGAATATGAACCTTGCTTTCCCATGATAGATCTTCATTTAATATCACCTACAATGTTTCCTTCCCTCTTTCTTTCCCAGCTATCTCTTATTCTGGCTAAATATCTGCCGTTTCTTTAACCGTTTTTCTTTAACCATTCTTTTTTTTGGTGGGGAGGGGAGCGGAGACAGTCTCATTCTGTCGCCTAGACTGGAGTGCAGTGGCATGATCTTGGCTCACTGCAACCTCTACCTCCCCAGTTCAAATGATTCTTCTCCTGCCTCAGCTTCCTGAGTAGATGGGATTACAGGTGTAAAATAAAATTGCACGTCCAGCTAATTTTTGTATTTTTAATAGATACAGGGTTTCACTATTTTGGCTACGCTAGTCTTGAACTCCTGGCCTAAGGTGATCTGCCCACTTTGTCCTCCCAAAGTGCTGGGATTACAGGCGTGAGCTACCGCGCCCAGCATCTTTAACCATTCTTAACAGGCACAAATCTCCCAGGTAAATAGTGACAGTAACTTACTAAGCAATTTTTATGTGCCATTCACAGACCTATGAGCCTTGCTGGATTCCAGCATTTAATCCTCATCACGCCCAATGAGTTAAGTTCTTTATTATCCCCCAGACTCCAGATGAAGAAACTGAGGGTTTCAAAAGGTTACATGATTGACCCAGGTTAATACTCACCAGGCTTCATACTAATAAACAAATACATATACACCCCATCTTTAGATTATTCAGGGTTTATTCTATAGGCTATTCCAAATCCCGCTGTCTATCCCGAAGTCTTTTTATGGACTCACTTCTTGATCTTTCAATTTCTCTAGATCCTTTTCACTGACTCCTCCATATAAGTCTTTGAATCCGCACCATAGTACTTCAATACCTGCTATGAATCCACCACAGTGGGAAGGTAAGATAATAATTCATCATCTCTATACCCATAGGAAGATCCTTCAGCATCTCTAACCTATACTGTAATGTGTACTTACTGTCTTAGAATGTCCTCATACAGCTTCACATGTGTTTGATTTGTTTTCTCTGCTAATTCTTTGAGAACAGAAAGCATGAATAATGTGTCCCTGGCCTTTCCAGTTGTTTCAGCTATATGCTAGGTCCATAGAGATGAACAATGAAAGCAACGACTTCATTATTAGATGGAAGCAGAATGTTAACAACCTAGTTGACTGCTCTCTTGTAGCTCCATACAAAAGACTACCAGGAAAGAGAACATAAATAATTGGGTATGCAGCATAGGCTGGGCAAGGTGTGTCTCCTGCCTGTAGTCCCAGCTACTTGGAAGGCTGACTGGGGAGGTAGGAGGTTGAGGCTGCAGTGAGCCATGATCGCTGCTGTACTCAGGCCTGGGCCACAGGGCAAGACCCTGTCTCAAAAAATACGGAAAATAAAATAAAATGTAGCTTGGAAATTACTTGTAAATTTGAATTAATCGTGAGGTTATTTCCTTCCATAGGAGGTAAACCTCATGCACCATCATTATTACTTTCATTTGTATAGTGCTTTTTAATTCTGCCCATAGTTAAATCCGTCATCTCACTGCCTCCTCACAATAACCTTGGCACTATGTATTGTTATTAGTGTCAACCGCATTTTACAGAAGAGAAAGCCAGAATTCACACAATGAGACAGCTTTCTCAGGTGGGTAGTTGTAGAATAGATGTTCGAAGTCCTGGCCCTGTGAGGTCTGAATTTTCAATTTTTCAGCATGTAATGACGTTATTTTGTCAAATAAACTCTGACACACAGCAGAAGCATATAGTGTCCGACAGCAACAAAATTCAGTTGTGTCAAAATCAAGAAAAACTATATGTATCATTTATATATAGAAAAGTGTACATGAATTATTTCTACTGCTATTGGTTTCCAGGTACAACTACAATTCAAACTGCACATCTGATCAAAATACATCACCTTAACATAGATAGCACATGCATAGAGGAAGGGCTTAATAAATGGTTATTTTACAATCTGCACACACCTGTATTGTCCTAAAATTTGCATGGTGACTATTTCTACCTACATTGGTTAAGGGACAAAAGTAGAGAAATGCTCCAGGCCTCCCTACAGCTATGCAACATCAGACACTCTATCTAATTTAATAGTTTCTGTCAGTTACATGAGGCACTGTTATAACATTTCCCTGTCTTCATCACTACCTCTTCTGTAAGGCAAGTAAAACGAAACAAAACCAGTCTTCCTAGAAGTGTTTCACATCTGGAATTAAATGTATTGGTAAACCAAAACTGACAGACAACACTCCCAAACTGACCCTATTTCGTGTTCATAGAACAAAGGGGTACCAACTACTTACTTAATCCTAAACCAGTAACACATGAACTACATTTTGATTTATGGTAGTGGTAAAACACTTTCTATAACCCAGTATCTACTAAAATGCCACATGCTCTATTTCAGATTTTTGTTTCAATCATCATACACTGTGATACCTGGAATTTTTCATGTGAATATTCATATGTGAATATTTTCATATGAATATTCACATAAAATTTCATGTGACTAAATAGATATAAAATGCCTCATTTCATATAAAATATAAAACTTTTCAACCTCAAAACAAAATGAATATTTTGCTCTGGCATCCTTCACATCTTCATTTCAGCTTACTATAAACTTCTGTATAGGACTATTCTCTGGCAAAACTACAACTTACTTAATAAGTTAAATTAAATACATATTGACCTCACCACAAAAATTCAAAATGCATTTGATATGTTTTGGCTGTGTCCCCACCCAAATCTCATCTTGTATTCCCACATGTTGGGGAGGGACCTGGTGGAAGGTAACTGAATCACGGGGGCAAGTCTTTCCTGTGTTGTTCTAACGATAGTGAATAAGTCTCATGAGATCTGATGGTTTTCAAAAGAGGAGTTCCCTTGCACAAGCTCTCGTCTCTTTGTCTGCTGCCATGTGAGACACGTCTTTCACCTTTCGCCATGATTGTGAGGCCTCCCCACCCACATGAAACTGTAAGTCCAATAAACCTCTATCTTTTGTAAATGCCCAGTCTCAGATATGTCTTTATCATCAGCATGAAAATGGACTAATACAGCATTAAATGATTAAACACAAACTTCTTTCTTCATTCTCCCATTTCCAATCCCTACTCTTTGAAACAATGCAATGTCAATGATAGACTTCAGACTGTTCCTAATTTTGTCTGTTTCTCCTTTCTTAACATGGCAAGTGTTTCTCACATAATAATTTGCTTTTATAAATATCAAAATAGGTAATCACAACCTCAATAATATAGCCTTTGCATAAGCCAGAAAATAACGACCATGGAATTTTAAATTCCTGATTAGACTGCTTTTACATTCTATTAATAAAGTAATTTAATAAAAGGTGCAATCAATATCATGAACATGCATCTCAAAGTCACGAGGGAAGCCTGCCTAAACAAACCTGATAAGCTATATTTCCACTCACATCACATTATTCTTCTATTTAGGAAGTTACTTATAATTAATCTAATAGAGATAGAGTGTTTATAAGCAATTTTCATAGACAATTTACAATATAAACCTTAAAAAGATAATTTTATTGACTTGTCATTTGGTATATCACCAGATAAATGATCCTACTTTCCACACTTACCAAGTACCTTTCAGAGGACACGCTGACTAAGATGAGGTCATCTCCAACTCTTACTTTTTCTCCTTCTGATCGCTGCTTAGAGGCAGGGTGTATGGTCCACCAACAAGCCTCACCTGCAGAGATATGGATATGCGAAACACAAAAAAGTTCCTCTTAATTAAAATCTACTTTCTTTGCCAATGATTCCAAACACACAACTTTCAGAAATCTAGAATTAATGCACATTAATCTCTTACTCCATGAAAAGATAAAGAATTAAGACTTAGGATAAGATGCTAAGATTCTTCTCATAGAAACTGGGTGTGACACTTTGGGAAGGTTGATGTCTTTTTCTCTCACTATGTATTGCTTTACAAGGATATTTATTTATACTCATGTAAGACGAAATTCACCACTCACACTGATCTGATTTCATTCTTTACACAATCACATGTCATTATACTGTTCAACTGATTTCTACAAAATCATCTTTTGTTTTTATAAGGACTTGGGGTTTTGTGATGTGACAACTGTGTTATAACAACTTTTTGAAAAATTTCTCGGCAGTGTTTTGGGATACTGACTCAAAAAAGGATGCAAAGTATTGTCATCTAAAGATTGTACTATCTTGTCCCCTTCTTACTTTTTTGTTATTTTAAAATGTGGTGTTTACTATTCTTCTAAAGGTAACATATAAGAGAATCTTTCTGTAGAAGAATGAATTATAAAAGATCTTGGTTTACATCAACCAATTTCTTCTAGGACAAGTCAAGCATATGTCTCATGAGACACACGTCTCTTCTTCACTCTTCATTCCCAATACCTAACATATAAGCCTCAGCACACCATTATTCATTCTGTTCATGATACCTTTTAAGACCTAAATGCAACTTCTAGCCCAAAATGAGAGTAGTGTTTTCATGACATCTGTCATCATTTATCATTCTTTCCCTTCACTCAACTTTATGGTTTTTCCATAACTCTTTTTATCCTTGACTAACTCCTCAATGCCAGAATGTAAATTCCTAACACTGGGGCTTGGCATGTTTTGTTTACTGAGGTTTCTCCAGCTCCTACTAGCATATTATAAGCACTCAATACAAATTCATTTTGCATGCATGAATAAATGAATTGCCAAATAATATTTTGTAAGTATTTCTACAGTCAAGATGTAATCTGTGCTTTTCTTACACAAATCACAGTCTAACTTGCTTTTCTTATATAAACCATAATCTAACCTGAATGTCACCCAGCAGAATTCTTTACCTTCATTCATCCAATTCACATTTTTACAGTTGCAGGTAGTTTTTCATTCATTTACTCAAACATTTATAGTGCACTCACTATGGACCAATCAATGCTTTCGTGGCTGGGATAGATCCATAAACAAGGAAGAAAAAATTATCTGCCTTGTGAGTTTAATTCTGATGAAGGTAGGCAGACAACAAATAATAAATACAATAAATAATTGAGAAATTCAAAAGAAGTAGAGAACTATGGGAAAAAACAGTAGCATAAGAGAATCAGGACGTAGGGAGAAACACTGAGTTATTTTGACTATTACACAATCTTCTCAATGGATAAAAACAAGCTCTAGATTGTGTCTGTCTTTTGCTTTTTTTGAAGACATAACTGACAACTTTCTCATTTAACTGTGTGCTGAAATACCTTAATTAAAATAAGAAAACTATAAAACTAGCAAAAATACAGAGGAATGACGGAGCCTATTTAGAACAAAAATAGAATAATATATTTATTTATCTTGCTGTTGCCTGGGGTTCTTGGAATTCCTTCTACAAGATGATGTGTTGATCTATTAAAAAGCTTATCAGGCTGGTAAACAAGCTTTATTTTTACCTTTTCGTTGTTTGTAAAAAATTTAGTGAATATGGGAAAATATTGTAAACAGTGGGGGTAGAGTAAGAGGAAAGCTTGATCTCACTCTTGAAAGGAACAACTTAATAAAAGTTGAACTATTTCCTTCCATTCTTTATTCTACCTGGTCTTTATTTTTAATTCCAAAGTGATGCATGCTCATTGTAAAAGACATAACAGTCTAATTTTACAGGGGTGTATAAAGTAAATGCAAAGTCCTCAGAGTATTGAGAAGAACATAAAGTCTGTGTTCTCCTATTTTGATTCTCCAAAAAAATAAATGTATTAATATACAAATTTTTGTTTCACAAATCTGCAAATGCATGTCTGTTTGGACAGATACATAGAAGAATGCCCTGTGGGCAGAGAAATGAAGGAGACTGTAATTTCTGGCCTTTTTATTTGAATGTCGGAATCGAGTATGTTACATTTTCAGACTTAAAAGCGTTTTTAAGATGAGAGAGACATGTAGATTTACTTCATAAATGAATTAGTGCACATTAATATGGTTAACACCTCATAAATCATGTAGTACTAGTTTTCTATCCAAACCTACAAGAAGAATATGGTTTGAAGCCTAGTTTGAACATCCAACTCACGATGTGGAAATACCCAAGAGAAATGTTATATACTTCCTTCTTCCAGGATAAATTTCCATTAGAACATTTTTTCCTGACTCCATCCATAAGAACATTCATCCTGTGTATCATATTTCCTGGCTTCTTCTAATCCAATCCCTGCAGGGCTGTCTCTGAACAAGGCTTCACCTTAGAACAAGGTGCTTACCTGTGGTGTCCTCCTGCAAGCCAACATCAAAAGCCAGCTTATCGGTTGAAGACCGGGAAGTGGACAGGCAGCACAGATACTAAAAAACACAAAATCAGCAGTTATAAGTAGAGGTTTTGTTTGTTTGTCTGTTTTTGAGACAGGGTCTCACTTTGTTGTTCAGGCTGGAAGTGCAGGGGCATGATCACAGCTCACTGCAGCCTCAACCTACTGGGCTCAAGTGATCATCCCACCTCAGCTTGCTGAGGGACTGCAGGCACATGCCACCATGCCTGGCTAATAATTTTATTTTTTGTAGAGATGGGGTTTCATCATATTGCCCAGGCTGGGCTCGAACTCCTAGACTCAAGCGATCCTCCTACGTCAGGCTCCCAAGTAGCTGGGACCACAGGTGTGCACCACCACACCTGGTTATTTTTTTTTTTTTTCATAGAGATGAGATCTCCCTATGTTGCCCAAGGTGATCTCAAACCCCGAGACTCAATCAATCTCCCACCTCCGCTTCCCAAAGTGCCGGGATTATAGGAATGAGCCACCGCAACCGGCCATTACTAAGGTTTATAGTTGTATCAGCAGAGACTTATTCTGCCCTGTAATTTGGCATCCATCTATGCCTGCTATGCTCAGTGTTTTCCTGAAAATCTGGATACTTCTGAACAAAGCCCAGATTTTTAAATGTCTGTGAGGCAGAACAGCATGCATTAGGTACAATATCCTAAAGGAATTGTAGTCTTTTTCCCCTCATAAATGGCTAAGGATATATTCTCTGTCAGTACAGGAAGACAAGTAACTGGGGATGTATTTGTACATCTCTAACTTCATGTGATATTCATGATCATCTGCAAAAGTACAATGTAGTCTGACAGTTAGAAATCTTTCTCCCAAACAAATCTGAAAACTATTCTCTTTTATCTTCTAGTTTTATTTTCATTAAAAAATGTTTAACTCTTTGCAATCCACCTAGAATTTATTTTGGTGCACAGCATATCACTGCACTAAAATGAGGTTTTTCATGTGTCTACATACGTGTGCATTTCTGGAGGAGGAATCAAACTCCTGCAACACCATCATCTCCTTATTCTTCCCACCCTTAGGTTTTCCTAACTGTATATTCCTGAACATAAAGTTTAGGACCATTTTTAAAGCCTACTTCTCCCCACCCCCCATGCCACAAAGTGTTGTAAGAACAGAGACACAAAGATGAATGTGGTAGGAACTCTAAGTACAGTACTGTCACCAAGCAACTGCACTGCCAGCAAGCCCCCTCTAGAATCACTGGACAATTAATGCAAAGGCTAGAAATTTCTTATTATGGTATAGGGCCCATCCAGCTAAGTGCGTGTCTGTGAGTGTGAGAAGGCAGATGAGCCAGCATATCAGTATCAGATATGCTGGGAAGTTAGGTGGAATTCAGTGCCTTGGGGATGTGAAACCAAGTTGACCCGCAGACTCTGATTCTGACTCTTAACTGCAGAGCAATGGCTCCCAAGGTTATAGTAAAGAGGCTTCCAGGGTCCCTAAACCTGTTTTTAGCCACAGGAGAAGTGTCAGTCTAACCTCAAGACAGGCAGCCCATGATAATCCCCTCAGTTTATAAACTTTATATATAAACTGTGTTGACATCTGCCTTTATTTTTTTAAAGGGTAACAACTTTGCAATAATCAGACTTCCCATACAAAAACAAAGTGATTCCTATTAAAGCCTTTTGCAATATTTTTCAATAACAGTACAATATCAGGCACTGTAACTATTAACATATACTTTCTCCTTAATATTCCCAGTAACTCTGAGGTGGATACTACGATTATTCTACCAAGTGTTAATTAATGAAAGCAAGAACTTGGTCTTATTCACTACCATATCATAGGACCTAAAACAGTATCTAGCACACAGTAGATGTCAAATATTTATTTAACAGATACATAAAATTTTCAGATATAATTACAGGCTTAATTATGCAAAATATCTCAGGTTGTCCAGCATGTGGCAAACTAAGGCTGAATCCAAATCTAACAACCAAGTTCAGGCTCTTAATCCAACTGTTATGTATAGAGAGTAGCTGTCTTAAAAGAAACTCTCACATTTATTATTTTATGCAGTTTATGTGTTTTGATTGCCGGAGAATGTGAAATTCTTTCCATGAAATTTTAATATGTGATTGTTCTATTCATACAAGTTGTTTTTACATATTTTTCTTATATCCAGCCACTTTATTAAATTGTTTTATGTTATTTCATATCTTGACATGTCAGCCAAAATTTCCAGAACAATGTTAGTTAGCAATGGTAGATAAAACAAATTCTTGTTTTTATTTTCGTTAATTTGATTTAAAAAATGGCTTCAGTGTTTCACAATTACAATGTTCACTATTGATTTGACACTGATATTCTTTATCACTGAGGAAATAATCAATGTTTAGTTTTTATTAAGAATGAACATTGAGTTTTATTAAAGACATTTCCAGCATTTACTAAGATAATCACAAGTTTTCTTATCTGACCTATTTATGTGATAACACATTAATAGAGATATTATTAAATCATCATTAAAATCATGTCTGTGTATTTCCTATACTTCTCATCCTACACTTTTGAATTTCATTAAACATTTAAAAGCAAGTTATCACATAAATATCCGTGATTGAGATTGAAAATCTGTGTGCACTTGTTTGACAGTGGTATTGATACTTAGTCTTCTGCTTTAGAACAATTTACATAATATGGGAATCATCTACTTTTTCAAAGAAATGATCAGTATATTATATATATTATATAATATTCTAGATATTGAACTATCATGTAGCCACTAAAATAATGTTGACAATTTAAACAACATGGAAAATGCTTATGTTACAATAAAAGGGAAAAAAAAATCATGCCAGGCACGGCAGCTTATGCCTAAAATCCCAGCACTTTGGGAGGCCAAGGCAAGAGGATCATTTCGGTCTGGGAGTTCAAGACCAGCTTAGGCAATGGTTAGACCCCCACCTCTACAAGAAATTTAAAAATTAGCCAGGTGTGGTAGCACAGGCCTGTAGTATTAGCTACTCAGAAGGATGAAGCAAGAGAATTGCTTGAGCCAGGAGTTCAAAGACACAGTTAGCCATGATCACACCACTGCACTCCAGCCTGTGTGACAGAAAGACCCTATCTCAAAAAACAAAAGGATATAAATTTGATAATGTAGTAAGATCTCAATTATGTTTAAAAAAAAAATCTTAAAGACAGAAGAGATGAAAACTTTTTTAAAAAGCCTCCAACAGTTTTTTCCTATTAGTGTGCTCAGAATTTTTCTTCAGCAACTTCCAAATCCCATACAATATATATTGCTTTCATAACTTAATAAAGCTCTTATGAGAATGGAATGAAACTTTTACATATTTTATGTACAGTTGACACTTGAACAGCACAGATTGGAACTGCACGGGCCCACTTACTCAGATTCTCTTTCCCCTCTACCATTCCTGAGACAACAAACCAATTCCTCCTCTTCCCCTTCCTCCTCAGCCTATTTGACATGAAGACAATAGAATGAAGATCTTTATGATGATCCATTTCCACTTAATATATAGAAAATATCTTTTTCTTATGATTTTCTTAGTATTTTCTTTTCTCTAGCTTATTTTATTATAATACAGTGTATAATACATATACAAAATATATGTTGACTGGTATCGGTAAGGCTTCTGGTCAACGGGGATATTAGTAGTTATCTCTTAAGGGAGTCAAAAGTTATATGTGATTTTCTACTGTGCAGGAGACTGGCACCCCAACTTCTGTGTTGTTTCAAGGGTCAGCTGTATATGTAACATCTAAAAATACACTAAAATATTTATAAAATATATATTTAATACATTTACATATATACATATATATACATATATACATATAAGGCAGAGAATGAGAAAACTGTGCCCTAATGAATAATGGGGTGAAAGGAGGAGCAGCTGGGGAAAAAGAAAAGCCTGGTGAAGAAGAAAAACAAGTTAGTGAGTACAATTAATACTGGAGCTCACTAGATTTTTAAAATCTGATCTTTCAGTAAAGATACCTTATCTCTCTAATAAATGAAGCCCTTAAATCAGAAAAGAAATACCTCTTATTTGACTCTTACACCTGTCTCCTCCTAAAACTACTCTACCAAAAGTAAGACAGTAAAAATGGTAATCATATAATGATAGAATTAAAGGACCTTAAAAGTCATCTGAGCTTTCCTCTTTTATGTGAGAAACTAACAAGGGTACAAAGATATTAAAGAACATATACATCCAAGCTCATTAATACCATTGCAGAAATGATGCTACCAGCATTTTCTGACTGTGTATCCCCAAATGCATCAGCATGACCACAGGGAGATGAAATAAAAGGTGTACTCACCATACCGCTGTAGGAATGGCGCAGCAATATGGCATGCCCATAGAGGAGTGTTCGATGACCACCACCTTGAGCAGTCTTTAGGGAGAAGAGAAAAAAGGAGAACAAAGAGAAAAACACAAAGAGTAACTTAACCAAGTCGATAAAATACTCTCTTGTTCTCAAAGGAAAGTTAGTAGGAAAGAATGCATTAAGAGCACTTACTGACAAAGTGCTGTTGAAATAATGTATACATTAGAACAAAGCTCATGTAACCTCTATGATGGGGTTAGCATTTTATCCGGCTCTTGAAAAATAAACTTGGTATTAGTAAATAATTATAATTTATAGTTATTTATTCATAGTGTACTTAATTATAATCTATTTCCCATTATTGGGTGGGAACCATAGTACCTTGGTCACCATTGTATTCCAGGTACCTACCTGCATGCCTGATGTACAATAAGCACTAAATAAATGTTGGTTCAATGAATACGTCTTCCTAAAACACAAAATTGATCATAACGCCTCCAGGCTTAAAAACTTCTCATTCCTCCCAATTGCTTATAGGAAAGAGTCCAATCCCTTTCCATGAAATAGAAGCGTGCTTCTTAAATTGTAGTGCCCTTTCGAATCGCCTAGAGAACTTGTAAAAAAGCAGATTCCTGGGCCTTACCACTGAGATTTTGATTCAGTAGGTCTGGAGTAGATACAGAGAAGTTTCATTTCAATAATTTTCCAGATGATGCTGATGCTGTTGGTCCAGAGACCACTTTGAGAAGTGCAAACAGAGAGACATTTGTCTCAATCATCTCTAGCGTCTTCTCTGCCTTGTAAACCTTTTTAATAAGAAAGCCTCCAACGGTTTTTTCCTATTCGTATAATTGAAGAGTTTGTCTTCTGTAACTTCCAAACGGTATAGAATATGTATTGATTTTATAATTTAAAAGCTTTTATAAGAATGGAATGAAACTTTTACATATCGTATGTACATTTGACTCTTGAACAACACAGGTTTGAATTGCACAGACCCATTTATACTCAGACTTTTTCCCCCTCTACTTTTTAAAACTCAGATTAAAGACTACCTCCTCTCTGAAGCCTCACCCAGTTTCCTCAAAGCTAGTCACTCTCCCCATCCTCCTCCAGCCCTAGGTATATACCTGTACATTGGCCTTACACTCTACACCTCAAGAACCCTCCACTCCTTGATCAGACTGAAAACTCCTCAGGAATAATGACACCGTCCTGAATGTCACCTCACCTCCAGCTTTGAGCATGAGGTCAGGCCATGGTCAGCACTCAGTAAACAACTGTCAAATGAAAAACTGGGTATGGGGAAGCCCACTTCAGGCTAAGGAGTGTGTATAAAAAGGTCATGGTATATAATCACAAGGTATGTAAGAAAAAGGAGGGAATCATGGGGTTTTAGTGTTGGGTTGCACAGAAAAACTTCACAGGGATTATAATATTAGATCACAGAAAGATCATGGAAGGCATAAAATATTATGACAAGAAGTTCGTACTTCTTTTTGCAGGAAAAGAATGTCTTTAAAAATTTGAGGGATAAGGGTGATGATACTGACCTGTACTTTAAGAAGTGCAGAAGGATGCTTTAATATCCAATATTATTATAACCTTTTTACTAAGCATATATCACATTCTTATTGCTCCACATGATTTCTTAAAATAACTTTACGTTTTGCTTGAAAAAATTCAGAACTATTCTAAAAACAGATATTAAAAGGTATTAAAATAAAACTGCTGAAAAAATCACTTATTTTCACAAATGTGAGAAGGGAAAAGTCTACTTCGAAAAATTATACTTCTTCAGAGAATGAGGCTCTCTTTAGAGAGTGCTTTTTTTTCTATACCACATTTGATTTATTGTGGCCAAGAACAATTTTATTTACTTTGTCTGGTTTGAATTACTTTGATAGCAGCTCACCTTTTCCTACCAGCTTTAAGTTCAAAAGCTAGAAAGTCCACTTGAACAGCCACACTAGTCAAAACAAATTTTTTTTTAAGTGAAGAACAAGACCTTGAGGTTATCCAGAAACTGCTCCTTTTACTGTAAAGCTTTGCCTACACATTTCATTTATATGTAATATGTGTGTGTAAGTGTGTGTGTATATGACTAAAGAGGTTTGCACACACATGAAAATTACTGGTGTATTTTGTTCTTTCTGGTTTGCTTTTTTTGTTTTTGGCTCTGTGCTTTTTAAATACAGACAGTCCAGAGCAAGGCAAAGTGGCTCATGCTTGCAATCCCAACTACTTAGGAGGCTGTGGTGGGAAGATCACTTGAGCCCAGGAGTTCCAGTTTGCAATGAGCTATGTTCATGCTACGGTACTCCAGCCCGGGTGACAGAGCAAGACCCTGTCTCTTAAAAAATAAAATAAGCAGTGAATCACACAACAGGGTCACAGAAGGATTGTAACAATCAATGAGAATCCTGGCCTCAGTTCAAGATAAATGCCTGAAAAGGCCAGTGTAACATTGTCAAGACATCCATTGGACACGGACTGGCTTACTTGGGATGGTGTCTTCATGGAAAGTCTCCTCAGGGAACAGATCAGGCTTAGGAAAGTCCTAATGCATCACTGTTTAGCACCAACCAGCAGAAATAGACTCCCACAACAAAAAAAAAAATCCATCTGGTTCTAAGAAGTTAATGCCTTTTCCACATGAAACCCAAAGCAAAGCATGATTGAAAGGTGAAAGCGAGATTAAATTCAGCATGTTTTTCCGTGTAAGTGACTTAAATTACTGTAATTGCATGCATATGCCCTCCCCTTAATCCAATTCTAACCTTTCCAGATCATCCATTGCAAGTGTGAAAATAACTATTGGCCTTCTGGCCTCGAAGTTAAAAGAACTGGGGGCCTAATTAAATTATTTTAGGCATACCACCTGGTTTTAACTAATTCTACATCATCTTTCTATTTGCACTGGTTTTTACATCCATTTGTTCTCACAAGAGACCTTAAGATGTCTGTTTCAGCCGACCATTTCATTCACCCTTCTGCAAGGGGAAGTCCGTACAGTATCGTACAGCTGGATTAAGAATGAGATAAAATGAACATAGCAAACGCAGATTTAGCATGAAAACCTAAATTTTCTCCAACCCAAAATCATGTTAGTTATTAGTATTTGCAAGGAGGGGAAATACTCCTATTTTGCTGTTGTTTTTAAGTACTTTTCTAACCCAAACTATTGTTTCATAATATGTCTAATCCAGGGATTAAAGTCCTCTCTTCACAATGTAATCATAATATTTTCTACTAAAATATAAGAGCTAGAGTTATTTGAAATTCTGGAAGATGGTCCATGTCCTGGTTGATGGATAGCTTCAAAGAAATGCTCTGTTCTGTCATCCATTCCAAAATGCCAAATTCTTACTGTTAGTGAATGGGTCCAGTTTAGGGTATCCCTCAATGCATCTGGTTCAGAGTTTTATAAAACGTGATGGATTTAACCACAAAATTCAACAGACTGGCAAGAACATATTTCCTTTCTTCAAAGCAACCTTTTCCATTTATGTTTGGAATTTTGATTTAATATTTCTCATAGTCTATTTCTTCCAAAATTGTAAATTCTATTAAGCCTTTATTAACTGAATATCAATACATTTTTCTACCTACCCATTGTTTCTTGCCTTTTAAGATAAAAAAAATTAAACCCCATAAACGTTGTAGGAGAAATGTCGTGGGCATACAAAAATGAAACAAAAATTTTCTATTATGTATGCTAAAATAACCATATTCAGGTCTTCTTGTTTGTCCCTTACATATTCCTTCAATGACGTGTCCACATGCTTTACTCTTTTCTTTTCATTTGTCTATTTTTACAATATTTTCACTTTTCCAAATTAGTTGAGAAATGAAAAGGGGATGGCCGAATTATTGTCACTTCTCCTGGAGTAAGTAGAAGTAGTTTCTTGGTGCCTCTCCTAATTTCCCAGAGGAAGAATTTCTCATTGTATTCACACAAAAGTGAATAAATGCAAAGTCGGCATAACCCCCAGAGTGAACATTCTAAATGGCAAGCTATTAAAACTGTTTTAATAAGAGAAATTCTTCATGTTAGCTAATTAAGTGTAATATGTTACGATATGACCCAAAAATGTCAAATGTTGTTTGTTGAGTTGCTAAATCTAAACATGTGATTTATCTAAATTTAAAAGTTCCAAAGTTTAATTTTTAAAAACTTTTTAAAAGCAGGTTAAGAAAAGTTACATGGATTCAAAAGTAAAACAAATCTGTATAACCATATATAAAACATACAAAATATCACATATATATAGCTGATATATATAAATCTGTTATATATATAACAGATATACTAATATGCATATATATACATATATAATCCATATATAGTAATACATCTGCTATGTATATATGTCGCATATTTATTAAGATGTCTTACCTTCATCATGAATTTCTGTAGGGGCATAAGGAAAAGAGAGGAAACATTAAATATATATGATCTCAAAGACTTACTTAAAAATCTCTCTTACTTATAAAGACTCCATTATCCTAAATGGAGCTATATAAACAATAAACATAAAAAAACATTCACTGTGTTATCGCAGCAAAACTTAGTACCAACTACATGCTAGAGAAAGCTGTAGCAAGCAAAACTCTTTAAAAAAGTTTTTATATCAGTTTTCCTTTTTCTGTGAAAACATGCTGCTCTACTTTAATGAGTGATTTCATTTACAACCTATTTAAGCACCAAAAAGATATAATCTTAAAAATCTGAAAATGCTTTTTAAAAAAACAAACTTTCATCTTTTGCATAAAAATGTAGCGATAAAAACAAACAGCAACCCAACCAATTTTAATAAAAACAGTAGATTAAAACAAGTAAGGTAGATTGTAAACTAATATACTGCAATGAGCGGCTCTCATCTCATGCAATGTAACAGTAAGCAATTTCTTAGACACTGAGTATTGTGAAAGGTGAATTTCAAAGAAAAATCACAAAAACGTTTCTTTTTCTCTTAAAATGACACAGTCTCCTTTCATAAACTATAATAGCTCTTTTTTCTACAAAACATAATGTGTATTCATGTGTTATGTATGTATGTATGTATGTATGTATGTGTATGCGAATTTATAAATAACTTCATTTTTCTTTAGACCTCTAAAGTTTCTTTGACTTCTTATTCCTAGGAGAGTTACACAGATGAAAGAGTATGAAAAAGAAAAAAATGATGTACTTCCAAACTTAGGGCTGAATTTAGTTGTCAGGTTGATGTCTAAGTCCTATGGAGAAAAGACATGCATAGAGACACTACTTGTAAGAAAAACAGCAAGGAAAAGTTTTCTAATATAGATATTTGTAAATATTACAACTTCACCCTGAAACATATTTACATAGTAACATGTACATTACTAAAGGGAAATTCTATTGAAACCAATTTTTTTATTTTCAATATTGCAATTTTAAGGAAAAACTGTAAAGAAGCTTTCATCCTTGGCTTAGAAAATACAGGCTGTTTAGTTACATTTTTATAACTGATATTAATCATAAATAATATTAGAAAACTTACTTTCCATGTTGAAAACTGACCAATCATATTCCTACATGTGACTCACTACTGGCAGAGTATCATTAAAGAATTAGGCAAAATCATTATTAAGCCTTAATTCAAAGAAACACAGAAACCTAACCTTTTGGTACAGCACATGGCTTGTAAGAGATATTTTCTCCATGAGATTTTTATTTTTAATTAAGCTAGGTATGGGAGATTTTTCTTTAGAAAACATTCTCAGCCTGATTTTGTCAGGCATCTAAGTTGAACTGCTTTAAAACTAGGATATTCACAGTAAAAAAAAAAAAAAAAAAAAAAAGTGGTAAGCCACATAACTGAGGTCTGCTATTCTGCATTGCTAAGTCACGTCTGACTGCTGGAAGAATGAGACACAGAGGAGAGCAATCTGCATACACGATACAATAGAATGACTACTGAAAATTAGCAAATACTGAAATATCCTTCTTTAGAATGAGAAAGAAGAGCAGATGTAATACACACATGTCATTTTCAAAAGGTAATCAAGAACATGAAAGATCATTTGTGGTATTAGTGGCATTATTGACATTAACTCCCTGTACAAATAGTTTCTTGTTCAATTTAGTTTAAGTGCTAGATAATGCCAAAATTATAGCATCAGGAAACATTCAAAAAGATCAGTTAAGGGCAAAGAAGAAAGCAAAGTGCATTAAAACAAAAAAGATGAGTATATTAGTTTAATTCAATGTAAGCACTGTTTCTGTATGATAAAAGCAACAAACCAAAAAATAATAACAAAAATCCTTTAAAAATTGATATGATGGGAAGTAGAAAAAAAAAGATAAATATTGAAGAAAGCAGTGTCTTTGGGTGTGAAGAATGTAATTTCTGTGCTTACAGTGAGTTTAGTAAATAAATTAACTATTTGATGTATTTCCCTCATGAGAAGTTCAATAGACAAGAGCTAAAATTTCATTACACAAAATAGAGTAAGGGATGACTATATGGGCAATTATAGGACAGGCACACAGCATGGATTCCAACCTGCTTTCTGTCTTAGAACTTTTTGGATGACGATCAATTTGCACAGAAACACAAAGGTGGAAATTTTAGTTCTTTAGGCTAAAACTGCAAGTGTCAGTAACTCAGCATCCCAGGTTTAGATTAATCCAGAATTGACAGATCAGATGAAGCTCCAAATACAAGCAAAAGCTGAGGGCACGTGCTGCATGAACATGGAAGCCAGGAAGGGAAATTGCTCTTGCTACATTTTCACACATAGATGGCCCTGGGTGGCAAATGGATGACAAAAAGAAGCAGAATCATCTTTTATCTATAAGCATAAGCCACTCAGTGTAGTAGATCTAAAAGACCTAAGGAATTTTCCTAGCAAATACAAATGATTATGAATAGAAAAATTAAATAGCAATACTTTACTCTGAAAATTGCTAACGAATACTGGCTATCAAGAGAATGCATATTTAATCTGTTCTTGATGCAAAGAAGGAAACAATAATTCAGGTGATGTGGAAAAGCTCCTCCATCCTAATGATGCCTTTCAGTTCAACCTTGATTTTTTAAAACTGTTATTTCAGTTTGATGAACTAAAAACTGATTTTTAAGAAGTAACACTTCTAAAGACCTATCTTAGAACTTTTAAAAGAAACTTTTATTGAAATGCCTCCTCAAAAAATTATATAGATAAGGATTTAGTGACAAAGCACCAAACATTTGGGGACTTGCCATTAAAAAGGATTATCAAATGCAACAATTTCAGAATCGCCTCAGAAGTCATTCTAGCATGAAGTTTCTATTAAGGAGGCAAAATACCCTATTCTGCACACAAAATATGCATCAATTTAAGCCTTTTTGCCATCTTTTCCTCTCCATGTATCAAGATGCTAGGATTCTCCATAATTCTCCAATTGGTAATCTCTCCTTTGTGAGGAAATAGGTAAATTTCATTATGTTGAGGAAAGAAAGTTATTTCACCACCAAAAACTTGGATTTCTTAGGTATCTATAGTTAATTAATGATGGTCTCAACAATTTTTAGGAGAAAAAAATTAACACTAACAATTCCAAGTTCCAAATATGTAACAATATACACTATCTAATAACATATGAGGTTGAAAAACCTCAACTATTGCTCTTACGATGAAACTATCTGGCTGGGTGCAGTGGCTCATGCCTGTAATCCCAGCACTTTGGGAGGCCAGGGCAGGAGAATCTCCTTGTGCCCAGGAGTTCAAGATCAGCTTGGGCACCACAGTGAAACACCATTACTACAAAAAAATTAAAAAGTTAGCTAGGCATGGTGGTGCATGCCTGTAGTCTCAGCTACTCAGAAGGCTGAGGTTGGAGCATCGCTTGAGCTCGGGAGGTTGAGGCTGCCATAGGCCATGATTATGTCACCACACTCCAGCCTGGGTGACAGAGCAAGACCCTGTCTTAAAAAGTATCTCTATATATCCTATGGAAATGCTTCACTTTCTAGGGTTCCCCTGCTGAAAATGTCCAAGATGCTCTGAAGAGACAGACATGTTGATTACAGGTACAGAAATCATCTGAAAGAGGCTTGTCTATCAGCCCATGAATGAGCAATTATAGACATAAAACATTCCATTGAAATGCCCTTGTGTCACTCATGTTAATGACCATCACTGGAATCTAGTCATGTGAGATGCAGATACATTTAAAAAGAATTCATTCTATTTTTTTTGGCAGATTTGTAGCAACTGTTTTTTTTTAACCTATCAACAACTATGTACAGACAGTAGTTAAATGGAATGTCTTTTCTTTTGAGAATAATAAATTGGACATATATATGTACATATAATTATCTAGTTCTTCTTTAGAAGGGTAAAGAAAAATAAATGATTCCAATAAGCTACTGTAAGTTCTCACATTTTATCTCCGTGACACATTTATAAAGCAAAGAGCTGCATAAATGCCTAAAACATGAAGTAGAAGAGGCATCTGGGGCTTTCTTCATTTCCCAACTTATCTCGATAGAGAGTTTCTTTAAATCAAAAACAACACATTGATTTCTACAGAGGGCAAACGGATAATAATGTCCTAAAGACATATAAAGCTTGCCCCATATTCAAATCACCACCTACACATAAAAAATTGCCTGTATCAGATTACAGAAGACCCGTATAGTTTTAAAAACCATTTCAAAGATGAATGAACCTTGACAGCATGAAAGCACTTTGCAGGTCCTCACATAATAGCAGCCGTGTGTTAAAATGCATTTTTAAACAACTCTCTGGTTAGAAACATTTGAAATGATTATGAATTTTAACAATTCCAACAGCATCAACGTATTTTTTAAGAGAAACTACATGTGTAAGACATCACTCAGTCTATAGACAATGTTTAACAGATAACAGTTTCATAGTCTCTTTCATCCTTTTGTTGTTTTCACCCCTACTCATGACCTGAATCCTAGGCTTCCACACTGGAAACCAAAGCTACAGGTTAGAAAAAGACTGGGGGTGGAGTACAGAGAAATGACCATTAGTTACTTTCTGATTCAGTAGTCAGAAGTTTTATTCTCTTTTAAAGTGTAACGAGCAGCATTTGATAACTCAGTGGGCTTATGATTAAACAGATGCACAGCTGCTCAAAGAGATATTGATGCGGGAGAGAAGGAAGATAAAGGCAGGAAGGGAATTAGGGGAAAGGGGATGGAGTGTGGGAGGGAAAAAAGGAGATAGATCAGGCCTGTAATCCCAGCACTCTGGGAGGCCGGGGTGGGCGGGATTGCCTGAGCTCAGGAATTTGCAACCAGTCTGGGTAACATGGTGAAACCCCATCTCTACTAAAATACAAAAAAAAAAAAAAAAAAAAAAAAAATTAGCCAGGCATAGTGGTGTATGCTTGTAGTCCCAGCTACTCAGGAGGCTGAGGCAGGAGAATTGCTAGAACCCGGGAGGCAGAGGTTGCAGTGAGCCAAGATTGAGCCACTGAGCTCCAGCCTGGGCAACAGAGTGAGACTCCATTTCAAAAAAAAAAAAAAGAAGAAAGAAAGAGAAAGTGATTGGTGGACCTTTGATGAAACTATCCAGAATAATATTATCAGAAGACTTATACAGAAGCCATTTTAATTTCAATATTCACTTAAGTTTTATAAGGCTCCCAAAGGTCTTAATCTGGCTGTGGTAAATGCACTCTAGACAAGCAAGTATAGCAGAAGTTAAAACAGGACATCTGTCCCAAAGCAAAACAACGACAGTCTCCGAAGGGATTCACAGGAAGGTCCCTGACTTACGATGGTTCTATTTATGATTTTTCAACTGTACAATAGTGTGAAAGTGATTTGCATTCATCAGAAACTGTACTTTGAGTACCCATACAACCACTGTGTTTTTTACTTTCAGTATAGCATTCAATAAATTACATGAGATATTCAATACTTTATTATAAAATAGGCTTTGTGTTAGCTGACGTTGCCCCACTGCAAGCTAATGTAAGTGTTCCCAGCACGATTCAGGGAGGCTAAGCTAAGCTATAATGTTCTGTAGGTTAGGTGTATTACATGCATTTTTAATTTATGATATTTTCAACTTCTGATGGGTTTTTCAGGTTATAACCCCATTCTAAGTGGAGGGGCACCTGTTCTATCATGTTCCAAAACATATTTCATATGCCACCTAAGCAGGGATGCCGAAGAGGGTGGCTGCAAGTCCGCTGGCTGCCCTTAGCTGACTGCCCACCTCCACGTGTCATGAGAGACCAAGCAGCAAAGAGACAGTTTCTATGAGAGAAGTGCAGGTGGCCCTGGAATTCTGCCTGCCTTCCAAGCTGCCCTCACTTCAAACCTAGCAAGGGTGGCTTCAGGGATACCTGATGTCCCCGGGAGCTGGGACACCGCAGACTGGTGTTTGACTATGCCTGGAGATCGAGAGGCGAAAGGCTGAGTATAGCCCTATAGGGCCGCAATTGGGAAGTGACCACACTGCCAACAATTAAATGGAGGCTATACTAGACAGAGCCAGCTTGGGATTGTCAGAGAGGCCACCAAGAGCTCCCAGGAAGAGGAAGGAATCACCACTGACGAGCCAGTGGAGACACATTTGTCTGCAGCAAGAGAACCACAAGTCAGAGATTTCTGAAAATGGAAGCTCCCTGAAAGACCAGTGCAAAGCACCTACAGAGAAAGTCAGCATTAGAAACCCCGCAAGCCCAATGCATGATACTATGACCAAAGCAGACCTTTCCTGCCAAGCTTTCTCTTCTATCTCCTGCCCACAGCACCTGAGAGTGGCAGAATCTCTGGGTACCAAGTAGGGCGTGAGGAACCCGGCGGGGCAAGCAAGAAACAGCTTCCCAGATGTCCTTCCCTCCAGCTCCATCCCAGACAAGTTAACTTGAATTAACTTCATGCTCGCTTATTACACAGGTTTGGGCATTTTAATTACTGAAATGAGATCTGTATGACTTGAAATGTCTGGGGTATTTCACTCTTGGAATACGAGAAAGGCCATGGGACGGGTTCTAATTTAATCCAAGGGGCAGAGGAGTCTCTTGCTCCGTGTGTAATCCCAGCATTTTGGGAGGCTGAGGCAGAAGGATCACTTGAGCCCAAGAGTTTAAGATCAGCCCAGGCAACATAGTAAGACTCTGTCTATACCAAAAACAGAGAGAGACTGCTCAGCCCCGCAGAGCAGTCTGAATAGTCCTGAGTTAGGTGGGTAGAGGATTAAGTTATTTTCCATTGGCCTTCAAGGTATATCTGTAACAGTAGAATTTCAAACTTCTAATGGCCAAAGCCTAACATTTGAACTGGATAGATCTTCAAAGAAAGAAACAGCCCCAGTCTAAAATGTGTTGAAACATTTACACATACTGATCATCAGTGGTCTAAAACCCAGCAGAATCTTTTCATTACATGACTTCTAAATGAACACATATTTTGGCGTCAATATGTTTTAGCATTGACATAATAGCAATATTTAAGAAAAAAAAGGAATCATGTAGATTCTAATTCTATAAACAAGGAGATTACTGCCAATAAAGAGTCTATGTAAAGATTATAAAGCCAGTCACTGGCAAACCTAAGCCTCATGGTTTTTAAACTAAGAAAATATCTGAAATATGTTCTCAGAACTAGAAGGCAATCTCTACTGCAATAATTTACAAGTAAACTTAATAAAAGTAAATAAATTATTATGGGAATAAAAAAGAAAAAAATAACAGTGAGGCAGATCAAAAAGTGACAAAATCTGGAGAAGAACGGGGGGAAGACTTTTAGACAACGGTGAAAAGATGATTTTATTTACCGGCAAATTATATTTACAAAAGAATTAAAAGCAGCTGGAGTGGTGGGTCTACACCAATCCAGATATGGCACAGAAATAGTGTAATGGAAGTGAAGGCATGCAAAGATGGAACAGACAGAGGGCTATGTTATAGATGCTGATACTAGGGAAGGGCAGGACAAATGGGCATCATACGTGTTCTGAGAAGGAAGCAGGCTTCCCTTACCAAGACAAGACAAATGTGAAGCTTGAATCAGCACTTTAACTATAATCAAAGACAAAGGTAGGAAATGTCAAACACAAATAGTTGATCAAAAGTAATAGTAGTTCAGTTATAAAGAGTTATAAAGAGAGAGGTGAAGATTTTAAGTTATTCTCAGCAATAGAACATAGAAAACGTAGTTCTTGAAGGTCAGTACAAAATGGGAAATTAAAGAACAAAAGTTTCCTGTCTTTAAAGGGCTAAAAAAAATCAAAAAAAGATACGTGAACATTAAATTGTTGGAAAACACTGCTGAAAGGGCACTGAAAAGATAGCACAGTTCTCACAATATTTCATCAAGAAAGTTGGATCCTAAGACCAGAAAAATAATGAAGACAAAATGAAGCTATCAGTGAAGTCCATCTTAAAGGATTTATCATATAAGTCACAGAGCAAATAAAAACAAAACATTTCAACAATGAAAAGCCTCACTGTTTTATACTCTTGGGAAAAAGTGAAGTAGGAATATCAGTCTTGGGGAGACTTTAATTTCCATTCAGAATCCTGGTGTGTGAAGTACTGAAAGGGACCTTGGTTTATTCCCTCTCTCCTTTATTTTTTTCCTAACATGTGAAGAAACTGAGACCAAAAGAAGTAACATAACTTATTTGCACAACTTGTGACAGCATGGGCCCTAAGAATTAGCCTCCAGAATCCTGTAACTGCCTTCTTCTACATGATACAGTCATTCACCTTCACTGCTTAAGATTATACAGGGCTGGGCACGGTGGCTCCTCTGTGTAACCCCAGCACTTTGGGAGGCTCAGGCAGAAGGATCACTTGAGCCCAGGAGTTTAAGATCAGCCCAGGCAACACAGTAAGACTGTCTATACCAAAATGAGACAGAGAGAGAAAAAAAGTTCTATGACTATATATATAATTATCTTCTTCTATAGTACATGCAAAAATATAAGGCTAAGCGGTGGAATTTTAAGATTAAACAGTCCAGGTTTTTTTGCAAAAGATATACAGTATGAATAATAAACACCTTTCTGTTGGCCAGAAGCACATAATAATTACAAAACCAATTATATAAAAACTATATGGTTCTAGAGATGGTAAGTACTTTAATATGCCCCACTTCAGATGAAGCAAAACCAGAAACATGAGGCTCTCATTAGAGACCTGTAAAACACGTGTTGATGACAACAAAGCAGTTAGTTTGAACACTAACAGTACAAGCCACACTAGGAAGCAAAATAAAAGATTAGAGGCAACAGCAAACATGCACTTTTAGATCACAATTTCTTTGCAAATACATGGAAACACATACCCATTTTTCCACATCAACTTGCTGTGGAAAGAAAAAGCCAAAATAAATAACAAACAAACAAATACCTAGCAATGTTTCAATTACTATCATTTAAATGAATTCAAATCAAATTGGTCCTCGCACCACCATCTATTTCCAATTCTAAAGTGTAAACATTGTATTCAAGTTTTTCATTTACAACATTTAATCTCACTAAACAAAAAGAACTCAATTAATTTAGTAATCAGAACTCTAAAAGGCATTAGGCTGGAAATGCATCAGGTACACGAAATAATGAAAATCCAGTATATTCAAAAGCATACATGAACACTTCTCTAATTCTCGAATGCAGTAGGCCTTCTGATTTAAGAACTACTACTCTCCGCTAACTATAAAAATCGATTTAATTAAAAAGAACAATTTAGAGACACAGTATCTAACTACAATTTCTCTCAAGACACTTAAAATTTCTCTTACTTAATCCTTCTAGCATTTCATAAAATTTCAGAATATAAACGCATGCCTTAACAAATAGTTCTGAAGTTATATGGGAATCAAATTTTTTTAAAGGTGTATTTATAAAGGAATGTTAGTCTCTTAATCATTACGTGACTCTTTAAAACATGACTATAATCATACATGCATTGTAAATAGAACAAACAAAAAAGCCATATGTCAACAAAGACTAAATCAGAATTAAAAATTTCAACACTGAGAGACATACTCATTCTCAAAGGTAAGTTTCCTTAACTTACCTCCCATCTATAGAATGTATAATTGGTGTCCTGTGGAAACTGTGGTTTGCTTCACACTCTTCCTGTATGACAGATTATTTGTATTTTTTTTTCCTCAGAAAACTCATTAATTAGGTAAGAAGCTAATGCTACTTAGGCGGAAATCTTGGGATATTAGCTAGGAATCTCCACTGCCTTGGCAAGCAAGCTTCGGGGAAGCAGTGTGCATAAAAAGCAACATACAGAGTGATTCTTTTTAAAATGTTATAAAGTGATATTCAAGATATCAACCTAAATAGACAGACAGAATTTTATGAAGCCCTAATGAAATTCAATAGGTTACCTCTAACCGAGCATTTTGGCTTCTTTGGTGATTTACTTAGTCTTCCGAAAAATCTGTTCTAAACTTACTTCCTCCTTTGCATTTTAAAAACACACTGCTGTGATTTAAGAAAAACACTTGACTGAGCAGAAAGGCCTGATTTTCACTACAAATTTTTCAAGATAGTTTGTTGCTACTAGAAAGTTCAAGATCTCCTTTTAAACATTCACCTGTTGGAATGACGGACCCATTTCTTTAGATCCTGGGGCAAAGGGAAGCAAAAGAGGCATGTCCAGCAGAGTGCAGTTGTTGTGCATTTTTCTGCCTCTAAAAGGACAAATTTTTATATTTATTCTCTTCCCAAAAAAATCTAAAAAAAAATAAATGACTTCCTTTTCATTTTTGTCAGGAAAACAGAATATGCCGTATTTTTAGTGCTATCAGTGATCATCAAAGACATTGTATTTTGCCATCAGCAAGTTCACTTCTGCATGTTAGACATTCACAAACACACACACACACTCACTCATGCCCATCAGTGCAAAGATAAAGTTATGAAATTTTTCCAGAGGAAAGAATTTTAATCAAGAGTCACAGTTACCAATAATAGTAACAGAAGCTCTTTAATGTTCTATGTTACAAAAAACAAACACAGTTCCTCAAGGAGCAAGAATAGGAGCAATAATGTAATAAACAGAATATCCAAACACCCAAAGAAAGGCTTAGCAACAGCATGTGCTGGGAGTGAATTATCAGCTAGACACACGAGACAAGACAAATGGTCCACACAGTTAGAAGACTGACTAACACACAATAAGGTTGTTATGTATAAGCAACACAGAACGATTTCATGACACATCTCTTATTCTTGTGAACAAGAATCATTTAATTAAATTCCTGCAAACAGTGAAGAGGAGAATGATTCAACTGGAGCTAATCAAGAAAAGGAAATATAAAATTTACAGTAAACCTAGCCAATTTTAGAATTTAAGCAATTACAAACCCATAAAACATGTAAGACAAAGGAACATTTTCTTCCAATAACTTATCCAAGTATGTGGAATTTAAAAAATATATATGGATTGTATTACTTTAAAGTATATGACTATTTTAATATCTGTGGGAAATTACATTAAATATATTAATGCTAATAAAAAGAGCAATTTCATTTTAAAAATAAAAACAAAATTTCCTTTAAAAGAAACAATAATTATTTAAACACCAACTTGATTTAGCAGAGAGGACTTAAGAGTCCAATATAAAAGTAATCATTTTTAAATTAAATCAGTATATGAAAGGCAGAGAATTCAAATGATGTCTCTGTTTTTGCATTTTTTTTTCTTGACACAGAGTCTCACTCTGTCACCCAGGCTGGAATGCAGTGGCACGATCTTGGCTCACTGCAACCTCCACCTCCTGGGTTCAAGAGATTCTCCTGTCTCATCTTCCTGGGTAGCTAGGATTACAGGTGCCTGACACCACACCCAGCTAATTTTTGTATTTTTAGTAGAGATGGGGTTTCACCATGTTGGCCAGGCTGGTCTCAAACTCCTGACTTCAAGTGATCCACCCACCTTGTGCATTCATATTTTAATTAAAAATTTAGGGCACATAAACATGAACTATTCCCAAAATTTTTTTAAAAAAATAGTTTGGTTGCTTCTTTCAAATTGATTAACTTTATTTTACTGTGTAAGATGGATAATTCTGTAAAGTTAAAGCAGTTACCACGTGGCAGGTTTTGAGGTATACACTCATTATCATCTGCATTTTACATACTAGAAAACAAATGACATATAAAAGTATTACACACGAATCTTCTACAATAAAATAAAATGACGCAAAGCTACTAAGGCTACTACATTTTCTGGAAAGTTCATTATTTTGCTTTTTACCTGAAAGCTACAACACACCTAGTATTGATTGTTTATGTAAGATGGTAGGGAGGGAATTAAGAGTTGTCTCCCCTATCCACCCTCGTATACCTACCCAAATGACCATTTATTAAAAAATAAATTTTTTCCCCATTAGCAGGGCATTGTCACTTACTAACGGTCAAGAGACAAATGTGTGGATCTACTTATGAACTCTATCCTGGTCTATTTTTCTATCTCTTTCCTAACACCAAATGGTCTTATTGTAACATTAAAATAAGTCTTGATATCCAGTAGTCAAAGTATCTAAGTTTGTTCTTGAAAGCTGTATTTGATAATCTTGCTCTTCTTTGTTTAGAACTGGCTTTGTCAACTTTCATGCACACAAAAAGGAAACCTGCTGGGATTTTGATTGAGATTGCACTGATCTACCCGATCAACTGGAAGAGACCTGTCATCTTTGTAATACTGAGCCTCCCAATATATGAACATGATATATTTATCCTTTTTTTAAGATCTTTATTTTTCTCAACATGTTTTCAATTTTCTGTGTAAAGGTTTGCACATCTTTTATTAGAGTTATTCCTAAATGTATGTTGTTTTATTATACTAACAAGTGGACTTATTTTGATTTCGTAATTGCTTTTTACTAGAATATAAAAATGTAACTGAATTATTTATAGTAAGCTGTAACTTTGCTAAGCTCATTTTTTAATTCTGAAGGTACCTACTTTTCCCAACTTTATTCAACATTGCCCTGCAAGAATTCAAGATTTCACCAGTTTTCCATTTGATAGATAATTTCCATCAGTTTAAGTAACTTTTCTTACATGCCAACTTACTAATATTGCAATAAATAGATGTTTAATATTTAAAAATGTTTTTATAGTTAAAATATTTTTCTTTTTCTTCTCTTAATAAGGCAAACAACCGTAATTGGTGTTGAATCACAACTTGGTTGTAACAGGCTATTGAGTTGATATGTCAATGGAATAGATTTGTTTATATTTTGTGGAGGATTTCCACATGTATGGTCCCTGATGAGTATTAGTCTATATCTCTCTCTATCTTTTTTTTTTTTTTTTGGCAAGGTCTTTGTCATAGTTTAGGATCAGGGTTATGTTGGTCTCGTAAAATCAGTTGGGAAGTATTCTCAAAGAGTTTAAGAATGGTATTAGTTTTTCCTTATACATTTGGTAGAATTCAATAGTGAGGCCATCTGGGCTGCACTTCTTTGTGAGAAGCCTTTAATAATCAATTCATTTTATTTAATAAATATAAAACAGTTGATATTTTCCACTTCTAGTGTTAGGGTTGGTAAACTGTATTTTGCTAACACTATATTGTTTCTAGAAAGTTTTAATTTCTTTGGAATAAAGTTATTCACAATATTCCCTTATTATCTTTTCATTGTTTGGAGGTTCTACAGTGATTTCCTATTTTCATTCCTACTATTGTTAATTTTATATTCTCTCTTTTTTGTATTCATTTTTTCCAAGGGCTCATCAATTTTATTAGTGTTTTCAAAACAAACACCAGCTATTGGCTTGGATGATTTATGTTTCTTTCTACTTCATAAATTCTGCTCTTTATCATTTCTTCTTTCCACATTTTTCAGGTTTAATATTTTTCTTTGTTGTCTTCTTGAGATATTTAGATAACTGATTATTCAGTTCTTCTTATATATTTAGGGCCAAAAATTTCCCTCTAATCAGTTTTAACTGTATCCACAGTTTTCGATATGTCTCATGTTTTCCACTATTATCCAATTTAAAATATCTTATAATTTGCCACTGTGATTAACTTGTTCATTCATAGACTTACGGATTTTCAATTTATCCTTTCGTTATTTATTTCTTAATTCTATTATGAGAAAAGCATAAGCTCTTATTTCAAACCTTTGAAATTTGCTTATACTTCCTCCATAATCAATTTTGGTAAATGCTCCATCTGCACTTAACACAAATGTGTACTTTTTCAGCATATGGTGCAGTGTTCTATAAATGTCAATATGTTAATTAATCATGCTGTTTAGATTTTCTGTATCCTCATTGATTTATTTGCCTGGTTATTGTAATACTGTGAGAAGTGTGGTCATATACATTGACTGCTGTTTGATTTCTCCTGATAATTTTGTCAATTTTTGCTTTTATAAGTTTGAAAGCTATATTATTAGATTCACGTATATGCAGAATTATTTTATTTTTCTTATAATTGACTTTTATCATAGGAAAATGTCCATCTTGATTTTTCACAATAGTTTCTGCCCTACGTTCTTTCTCCAATATCAGATTTTTTTTTTTTTTTTTTTTTTTTGGTACGAGTCTTACTCTGTCACCCAGGCTGGAGTGCAATGGTGTGATCTCAGCTCACTGCAACCCCTGCCTCCTGGGGTTGAAGCTATTCTCCTGCCTCAGCCTCCTGAGTAGCTGGGATTACAGGTGCACACCACCACATCTGGCTAATTTTTTGTATTTTTAGTAGAGATGGGGTTTCACCATGTTGGCCAGACTGGTCTTGAACTGCTGACCTCAAGTGATCCACTCGCCTCGGCCTCCCAAAGTGCTGGGATTACAGGTGTGAGCCACCGAACCTGGCCCTTTCTCAGATATTAATATAGTCATACCAGCTTTCTTTAGATTCAACTTTACCATATATACAACTTTGCCATCCTATCGCTTTTACTCTTTCTGAAAGACAGTCTTAAAATATATCTCTGGTAAGCAGCATACAATGCAGTTGTTTAATAAAATCTGACAATCCATGAATTTTGATCGAAGTATTTAGTCTATTTATATTTAATTCTATTCTTGAAATATGAGTTTATGCTTATTATATAGTTATATTTATATTTATCATATTATATTACTGGTAGTCTATTGGTCTCGTGTTCTCTTTACATAGCTTTATTGAAATATAATTTACATATCATAAAGTTCATTTATTTAGAGTACCCAATTTCAGTGCTTTTGGTATAGTTATAGGGTAGTGAACCATCACCATAATCTAAGAACAGATTCAGCTGGGTGCAGTGGCTCATGCCTGTAATCCCAGCACGTTGGCAGGCTGAGGTGGGTGGATCACAAGGACAGGAGATCAAGACCATCCTGACTAACAAACTGAAACCCCGTGTCTACTAAAAATACAAAAAAGTAGCCAGGCATGGTGGAACATGCCTGTAGTCCCAGCTACTTGGGAGGCTGAGGCAAGAGAATCGCTCGAACCTGGGAGGCAGAGGTTGCAGTGAGCCGAGATTGTGCACTGTACTCCAGCCTGGGTGAGAGAGCAAGACTTTTTCTTAAAAAAAGAAAGAAAGAAAGAGAAAATACAAAAATTAGCTGGGCATTGTGGCACATGTCTGTAGTCCCAGCTACTCGGGAGGCTGAGGCAGGAGAATTGCTTGAACCTGGGAGGCGGAGGTTGCAGTGAGCCAAGACTGTGCTACTGCACTCCAGCCTGGTTGACAGAATGAGACTCCATAACAGAAAAATAAAAAAAGAACAGATTCAGGCCTTATGTTCTTATTTCTTAGCCTTCCTTTCTTCTTTACTTTATATTAATCAAATATTTTGATATTCCATGTTTCCTCTGGAAAGTTGTTGGTTATACTTTATTATTCTTTCAGTTAGTACCTTAGAGGTTGCGTGTGCATCCATGACATTTAATAACCTTCCATTGTGATTAACTCTTTCATTATAAATATAAATTAGTAACTTCACTATGTTCCAGAAAAAGGATCTTTGAACATATTTGACAATTTTCTACTCTCCAACCTTTTGTGTTGTTATCATTGTGCATTTTAATTTGACATATATTTTAAACCCCACAAGGCATTAATATGATTATTTTGTATAGTTAGCATTAATTTACAAATTTACATTTGGCCATATATTTACATAGTCTTCTTTCCCTCCTGCATTTACTTTTTTCAATCTGGCATCATTTCCTTTCTGGATGAAGAACCCCATCTCCTATATTTAAAAAACGCGATTTTTAGTTGTTTGGAAATGTCTTTACTTCACGCTCACTTGTGAAGGATATTTCATGTGGCTATAATACAGAGTCAATGATTGTTTTTCATCACAACATTAAAGATATCATGCCTTTGTCTCCTGGTTCAGATTTTTCTATTGTGTCATCAGATACAGTCTTACGGCTTTTCAATTTTGTTCCCTCCTCCAGCTACTTTTAAGATTTTTTATTTTTCTGGTTTTCAGTACTTTCACTATGGTACACCAGAGTGTGGTTTTATAAATATTAATCTTTCTGAGGATTGCCAGTGATCTTGAATCTGTGAGTTAATGTATTCAAGTTAGTTTTTAAGAAAATTATTATGGCTCCAAATCTATCATAGTTTGGGAATCTAGTTACTTGTATGTTAGATTTTATTACTAGAGTCAATGCATGTTTTATGATTTTTTCCCTTTATTTTCAATGTGCTTTTCTCCACATATATCAGTCTGGATATTTTCAACTAACCTATTTTTCAGTTCATTAATCCTTTCTTCAACTCTGTCTCAGTTGCTGTTAAACTAATCTACTGAGTTCTTTCTTTACTTATTGTGATTTTCAGTATTTGAATTTCCATTTGATTTTTTTCATTGTAGATTCCACCACCGTTTTAAGGTTTATGACTGATAATTCCAATATCTGGATCACCTGTGGGTCTACTTCAAGTGTCAGATTTTTTTATCTCTTGATCCTGACTCCTTATATGCCTAATAACATTTTTAACAGTACATCAGATACTGTGTATTAAAATCTGTATACAAGCTAATTCTGTTTCTTCCTCCTGAAAAGACGTATCTCTGTCTGGTAGCTAGATGATGGGCAGATAACATCAATTCAATTGCAGCTGAGTAGATTGAAGGCTGGGTTTCAGACTTAGCAAGACTCAGCCTATCTCCAGTTCACCCTCTCTCCTAGCACTTACAACTTCCAAGGATTCCAACTGAGAGCCTGGAATGATTCGAGACCCCAACTCCTTGACAAGACCCCAACTCCTTGACAACTGCCGAAATAAATTTTTTTTTTGCCTCCCAGCATAAGATTAGACCTCACAAGACATTTTTAGTATTGTTTCATAGGATAGATAGTCACATATTACTATACTGCTGAGCTTTTGATCTGCTTTCTGCTAAGCTTCTTAGCTTGCTTCCCAAAGGTTAATAACAGAAAAATGATCTGGAATAATGGTGCATGCCAGTTATACAGGGTACCTGAGAGGAAAATTGCTTGCACCCAGGAGTTCAAATCCAGCCTGGACAATGAGACCCTGTCTCGTAATAAAAAAGTAAAATAAAATAGATTTTTAAAAAACTCACCAACAACAGAGAAATAACTTAAAAGGAAAGACTTTTCAGAGTATAAGCCTTATTTCTATCTCCTTTTCCTTCAAAATCTTGTACCCTCAGATTCTGCCTATGTTGTCAAGTCTGAGATTCCATAAACTTTGCAGGCTCCTCTGTCTTAATCTCTGCCCAAATGCATACTCAGCAAATGCCCCAAAGGGAAAAGTGGTATAAAAAATGTTAGACCTACCTCAGTGCCCTTCTCTTACTGCTGGGATTTGGGTCTCTTCAAGTCCTAGAAGTTTCAGAAGTCCTCAGAAGTTTCCAATACCTCATTCATATTTCTTTTTAAATTTAATATATTCTGATTAAATCCTTTTTTTTTTTTTTTTTTTTTTAGGCAGAGTCTCTCTCTTTTGCCCAGGCTGGAGCATAGTAACAGTAGTAGCTTTGATTTCAGCCTTGACCTCCAGGACTCAAGCAAACCTCCCACCTCTCAGCCTCTCAGGTAGCTGGGACTACAGGCACCTTGTACCACACCTGGATATTTTTTAAATGTTTTTTTGTAGCAACAGCGTCTCGCCATGTTGCTCAGGCTGGTCTCAAACTCCTGGGTTCAAGTTATCTGCCCACCTCAGCCTCCCAAAGTACTGGGATTATAGGTATGAACCACTGCACCCAGCCTGGATAGGCACTAACTCAAAATTATCAATATCATCTTTCTCTAAGCACAGAATATGTTACAGTGGTTCTCACATAAACCTTAATGTTAAGAAATTCAGGTGGATGGATGGGTGCGAAGTAAATAATATAGTAAGTCTCTTCCACAGAAGCTACTTATCAGAATTACTAAGTTAAATTAAATACCACAAGTAATTTCATTTGGGAGATAAATATTCAAGAAGCATGAGAACAATGAACAATTTGGAGGTGGGGGGAAAAGAAAGAGGAGGACTAATCCTAATATAAAACATTTTAAAATACAGTGATAAATTTAGTGTTATTAGACATAATAGACAGACTTTGTTGGAAAATATTCAGCTTAGAGCACCACTTCTAGGAATGGGTATGAATTCCATCTATGATTTAAAAATCATCACAGGGCCGGGTATGGTGGCTCACGCCTGGAATCCCCGCACGGGGAGGCGAAGGTGGGCAGATCATGAGGTCAGGAGATTGAGACCATCCTGGCTAAAACGGTAAAACCCCGTCTCTACTAAAAAATAAAAAAAAATTAGCTGAGTGTGGTGTCTGCAGTCCCAGCTATTTGGGAGGCTGAGGCAGGAGAATTACTTGAACCCGGGAGGCAGAGGTTGCAGTGAACTGAGATCATGCACTCCAGCCTGGGCGACAGAGCAACACGCTGTCTCAAAAAAAAAAAGTCATTACAATAAATATAAGGAAAGAAATCATCAGTCATGAATAACGTGAAACTTTTGCTTAGCTAATATTAATTTAAAAAAATTACTACTCTTAAATTCCAGCTAGATCTATTGTGAATAATACAATTCATATAATAATTAACTCAAATAAATTTTAGGTCTGTCTACTGTGAAAAACCAGTAGGTACATAGAGGAATAAAGAAATTTTTTAAAAAATTCTAACAATTCAGTGCAATCCCAATCAAAATTTCAGCAAGTTATTTTGTAGATTTTGACAAACTGATTTTAAAATTTATATGGGAAGGCAAAAGACCCAGAATAATCACAATATCGGAGATGAACAAAGTCAGAGACATATATTATACAACTTCAAGACTTACTATAGGCTGGGTGTGGTGGCTCATGCGTGTAATCCCAGCATTCTGGGAGGCTAAGGCAGGTAGATCACAAGGTCAGGAGATTGAGACCATTCTGGCCAATATGGTGAAACCCCATCTCTACTAAAAATACAAAAATTAGCTGGGTGTGGTGGCGCAGGCCTGTAGTACCAGCTACTTGGGAGGCTGAGGCAGGAGAATTGCTTGAACCTGGGAGACGGAGGTTGCAGTGAGCCGAGATCATGCCACCGCACTCCAGCCTGGCAACAGAGCAAGACTCTGTCTCCAAAAAGACATACTATAAAGCCACGGTAATCAAGACAATGTGATGTTGGTTAAAGAATGGACGTTGAACAAAACCACATTCTAATGTAAATAAAATGTGTAACATACATACCAAATAATCACTATATACTATAAAATGAGAGACGAAAATAAGAAAATGTAAACACCCAGTGATAAGGAACTCTATGAGAAGAAATATTACTTCTGGCTGGGAGCATCGTGAGAGGGGTAAGGAGGACACCTCCTTGGGCATTTGCAGAGAAGGGTGGGGTAAACTTTTGAAAGGCTCAGAATTCTAAGTTGAGGAATTAGTGTGGCAAGAATATGAGAACATATACCTGAAGAAAGTACAGCATATGCAGGGAATGGGTTCAGTTTGGATAATGAATAGTATAAAGAAGTAATTAAAGCTAGAAATAAAGATTAAAGATTTAGATTCCTTTGTAAGAACTGAGGTCACATGATAGCAATTAAATTAGGAACAGTCTGCTGGAAAGACAGTGTGCAATAGTTATAGGCAAGTTAGAGACCCACATCTAAGAAGACATCATCAAGGCAACCCCCAGCAAAACACCATGAGAGTGATCCAAGCATTAGCTGGATTCACCCAGGTGCACATATTTCTTCCTAACCAGTGCTTAAATAGTTTCCAGAGGGGGACCGGGCAGTAGCTCACACCTGTAATCCCAACACTTTGGTAGGCCGAGGTGGGGAGATCACCTGAGGTTAGGAGTTCCAGATCAGCCAGGCCATCGTGGAGAAACCTCGTCTGTACTAAAAATACACACACACAAAAATTAGCTAGGCATGGTGGTGGGCGCCTGTAATTTCAGCTACTTGGGAGGCTGAGGCAGGAGAATCACTTTAATCCAGGAGGCAGAGGTTGCAGTGAGCCAAGACCATGCCATTGCACTCCAGCCTGGGCAACAAGAACTAAACTCCACCTCCAGAAAAAAAAAAAGGAAAAAAAAAATCCCTTTTGGGGAAACTACATACAAATCAACAAAACTTAAATATCTGTATCATTAATACCATCCACCTTCAATCCATGCGGGAGCTTTAAGAGCCTGTACCTCAAGAATCAATAAATGATGTAATTCATTTCCTTACATGCAATATAATTGTCTTTCACAAACACTTCTGTAAACTACTAGAAACAAAACAAAATTTCCAGGCCATGAGTGTATAAACATAATGTCAGTTTTTATCTTTGACCTTGGTATGTTGTTTCTATTTCTTCATCTGAAAAAAAAACAAAAAACAAAAAACGTTTACTTAGTGTTTATACCTACAATGCACACACTCCATTTATGTCCTGTTCTGGAAGAAGCGTCTGTGGCAATGCAGTTCTCTCTGTTTACTCTACCCAGAATCTAGAACATGGTTACTCATCATATATCAACAGAGTGAACAACTGCAATGAACACCAGCTTATGAAGTATTCAATTTTGCTGGTTTAGCTGCTGTTTCTTCTGTGGTCTCTGGTGTTATGTAACTTTCATTTACCTCTATCTTTGCCCTGTCCAAGCTCATCGTTGTGTGAGATTTGGGACGCTTTTTCTGTTTGTCTTTGAGACAGGATCTCACTCCATCACCCAGGCTGGAGTGCAGTGGCACAAGCACAGCTCACTGCAGCCTTAATCTCTCAGGCGCAAGCAATCCCCTCACTGCAGCCTCCCAGGTAGCTGGGACTATAGGTACGCTGGCTATGGCTATTAGCCACCACACCAGGCTATTTTATTTTTTGTAGAGACAGTTTCACCATGTTACCCAGGCTGGTCTCAAACTCCTGGGCTCAAGTGATTCTCCCACCTCAGACTCCAAAAGTGCTTGGATTACAGGCGTGGGCCACTGCACCTGGCCTACTTTTCTTTTTTGTGAGATACTTCAAGGCTTTCAATATGTTCTTCTTGTCTCACATATGGCTCACTTTTTGCAGAGCTGTGGAAATCAGCGTGCTGCAATACTAGACTCATTCTGTGTGTTCTTGCTGTGCTGCTCTTTGTACTTTTTTCAGTGGTCTAAGGACAGTTCTAAGGTTTCCTGTTCCAGGACTCTTCTACAGTCCCACGTGGTTTAAAGAGTTAATGCTTCACCATGAACTCAGGGCTCACATGTGGCCTGATCTCAGAAGCCACATGAAAGTAATCAGGTTGTACTACCAGTACTGATCTCAGGCTCCCTATCAGAATGTTCCATCTGGTCTCTGTAATCCTCAAGTTACATAGATCCTGCTGGTCTCTGCCCTTCTCTCACAGTTCTGGGATTACCTGCAAAAAAAAAAAAGTGTATCTTCTCAGAATGTGTGACTGCTGTAATCACTAAAGAAATTGTGTGAGCTGGATGAGGTGGCTCACACCTGTAATCCCAACACTTTGGGAGGTCAAGGTGGGAGGATCATTTAAGGTCAGGAGTTCAAGGCCAGCCTGGGCAATATACCAAGAAGCCATCTTTACCAAAAAAAAAAAAAAAAAAAAAGTTTTAATTAGCCAGGCATGGTGGCTTGTGACTGTGGTCCTGGCTACTCAGGAGGGAGGAGGATCCCTTGAGACCCAGCACGGAAGTCTGCCGAGTCTATGATCACAACCACTGCACTCCACCCTCGGTAACAGAGCGAGAATTAACTCAAACAAAAGGAAGTTATTTAACTCACACACAAAAAAAAGACTTCTTTTAAGTCTTCAAATCAGAGACTATATCCCAGATTTTGTATGTGTGCATATTATTTGTATGACCTTCTATAAATTAAATCTCTAAGTTGTATCTGATTCACAAAGACACCATGACTAGGGATGACCATGTAATTTCTCATCCAGACTGGGACACTTGGGACAGCAAAAGAGGGAAGCTAACAGTGATTAAGCTGTGACCACATGTATTAACCTGGATTGTGTCAGGCAAACAAGGATGTATGGTATCTGAACCCAAAAGGTCATTTTCTGACTTTCCCTTTCAAAAACAAACATTCCTTTTTTCCCACAATAGAGAGGCAAATTCAAAAACAGCTGTTACAAAACAAGACAAAGTAGACAAAAAAGTAGACAAAAAAGCTCTACTATATGTTCAAACCTGTTACTACAGTAGCAGAAACAGAATCTTTGGTATTTTTCAGCCCCTTAATTTTTGGTCTGTAAATTCTGTCTTGCGGTCTCTCCAGTCAGCAAATATTTCCTGAATATCTAGTACATAACATGCATTGTCTTGGATGATAGTGGTATAGCAAGTGAATACCACAGACCTAAAGACATGCACTCCTGGGATTTACACTCTAATGGGGATAGGAAGGCAATAAACAGACCAGGAATACACAGTCTTCAGAAAGTATTAGGTTTTTTGAAGAAAACGCAAAAAATGCAGGAAAGAGTGTTAGTTGTTGTTTCTGTTCTGCTTTTGTGTTTTTCTTTTGTGGAGGAGGATATTGCGCCATTGCACTGCAGCCTGGGTGACAGAATGAGATTCTGTCTCAAAAAAAAAAAAAAAATTGGAGAATGACTGACTCAGTAGGTTCCACATATCTTTAAGTCACTTGTAAATTGCAGCATAGTTTATTACGACTGATTCAGAAATGTACCATGTCATTTATTTGCTATCATATGTTTATAAATAACTTTTTTCTATTATAAACACACACAAATTGAATGAGACTAATCAAATAAAATAATCTATACATTCAAGATTCATAATCTAAAACAGTGCCTAACTATGCCACTGTGATTAAATTACATGCCGCTTAAATTGACCTCCTTATTGAGTTTGATGACAGAGTCTGGAAACCACGTCATTCAAATACTTAGAAATATGGAGTATCCTTGGCTTCTGGGTAGAAAGTTGTCTTTCTAGAAACAGAAAGACAGTAAAACTGAAAGACGCATCCTTCAACCACAGACAAATTTCCACATTCACCTAAGTGACAGATAATTGTTGCTCAGTGAATATTTTTAGCTATGGGCCCTTCAGGAGCTTATAATCACATTCACCTTTAAATCACTCCATCAATTTTGCAGATGAAGGACAGGTACATATTTATATACAAAGCTTTGGACAAGCTGCTGGCTAAATATTACATTAATGAGTAAATCTGTGAATTTATTGGCATTATAACCTTATTATTGAAGTACTATTGATGCTTTACCAGGGATGTTTCTGAGTAGGAAGGTAAACAGAACAGTCTCTTAATGTTAAGTTAGACTAGATATTTGAGAATGGAAGTTTCAGACATAAATAGCTAGTAGCATCATATTGTCTACAATATAAACACACTAATCCATTCAGCATTTCACAGTTATGAGGATGTACAAGGGGACAGTGTTGCGTAAGTAATTAGATCTTTTATCTGCTCTCCCACTGAACTATTTACTATCAAAGCAAGTTCATATCACATTATATTTATCTTCTCGCTTTGTTATTAGATTGCTAAGATTCTCAAGAGCAAGGAGGCATTGTTATTCATCCCTGCCCCCCTAGCTCCAGAATGCACAAAAGTAACTCAATCTATATTTGTAGAATGAACACTGCGAATGAGTCACGTGGAGAATGAACACATGCTTTCTATTTCTCAGCCATGGAGACGTCTGAGCACAGAGTTAGATTTCTTTTCACTTGTTGGGCCTAGTTTGGCTCAGGAACATGGAGGGTTTCAAATATAAACATTTCCAATGAAACCATACAGATGCTAACGACGCATCTGCTACATGATGCAGCAATGTTAGAAATTATCTGATCTTCATTTCCCACACAATTCTCTTCCTTCTCCCAATAAAAGAAACTCGTTTTTAAAAGTATCCTTCCCTCTTGTCATCTCCATGGTCAGAGCCAGTTGTTCTGGCCCCATTTTCTCTTGTGAGTAAATAAATCAGCTATGGGTGTGTGACAATGAGCATGAGGGAAATTCTGCCAGGGAGTTCCTGGGGAAAGTGCCTTGCTTTTAGAAATAAAGAAAGTCAGCTCCTTTCTGTGCCTATTGATGATGTTGACTTTGGATATCATCCCTGAAATTCCTACAAGGTATTTTGTAATCATGAACCGAGCAACACAGAACAGAGCAAAGAGAACTACAGACATCTGAGCCAGAGCCTGGATCAACTTAAATCTGAATCTTCTCTTTCTCTGGACATTTTGTGTCCTTATGTTTTGGAAACCATATATAATTAAGTGGTAAAAGATGGTAAGACAGTCTATGATTCCATTTACATAAAAATATTTTTATGCCCAAGTTATGGATGGCTATATACCAGTCTTTTAGCTGTGACTATCTTAGGGGGAATAAGGATTATGAAGAGGGTATTTTTATTTTATACTCATATATTACTATTATAAAAATAAAACATTTCAATGATTTAGAATTTAAGTATATTTGCATATTGCATCCATAGTAGGCACTGATTACTTTTAACAATGGCATTAATTAAAAATAAGTAAATAAACAAATGATGATATATATAAATGCAATTTGTTGCATTCCTATTATATTTCAGGCAGGCATCTTCCTGAAACACAAACAAAAAATAACGAGTGTGCTATTACTTTTCTTTGTTAATAGGAGCCTGTTCAGTCTTTGGCTGTAGTCTCTTCAGTGGCAGATATTTATACTTTAAATAGTGTAAATATCTACTACATTTACACTATTTAAAGTATGGTCACAGTTTTACATCCTAATTCTGTATTTTGATGGAGTTTAATTCTATATATTTATACTTTAAATAGTATTAATTAATTCTATATATTTAAATAGTATTAATTCTATAATTATATACCTATATCTATAATTATACACTTATACATCTATAATTATATATAATATATATACTATATATCTATAATTATATACTTATATATCTATATATACTCATATCTATAATTATATACTTGTATATCTATAATTAAAAATATAATTAATTCTATACTTTAAATAGTATTAATTAATTCTATATATTTATACTTTAAATAGTGTAAATATCTAGTATATTTACACTATTTAAAGTATGGTCACAGTTTTACATCCTAATTCTGTATTTTGATGGAGTTTAATTCTGTATTTTACTGGAGACTTATACAGAGCATATTTGAAAATGGATGAACAATATCAAACATCAAACTTCACTCTTTTCCAATGAGTCATGAACCCAGCCATTTGAGAAACTTACTTTTAATAATAGACAGAACACAATTTACATCATATGAACCACAAAGTTCATCAGCTCTTCCTTTTTCCTCCACATTACCCCAATGTGCTTTAATGGGAAAAAAAGCAAATGGAAAGAAATCATCAATATAAAACTCAACCAGAGTGGACACAACATTAACTCTTTTCATTTTGATCCTTGATCTATCTGCCCTAGAGCTTGAACAAAGACGCCTTTACAACATAGAAAAATAAGGATATAAAAGAAATATTAAGATCTACTATCGGAACTGTGACCATACTTTAAATACTGTAAGTGTAGTAGCTATCTGTCACTGAAGAGACCATAGCCACAGACTGAACAGGCCCCTATTAACAAAGAAAGATAGTATCACACTCACTAATTTTTATTTGTGATTCAGGAAGATGCCTGTCTGGAATATGATAGGAACTACAACAAATTGCGCATATATATATATATCTCCTTTTAAATTTATTTCTGATTGATGCCATTGTTAAAAGTAGTTAGTGTCTACTATGCATGCGATATGCAAATCTACTTAAATTCTAAATCATGTGATTACTGAAAACTCAGAAAACCTTCAGGGAGTGAAGTTGTTAAATACAAAATGTATGTGAATCTATGAATTGGTATATACATAAGATAGACTGAAATTCATATTGATCAGTTTGCAAGAAAATCAGACTCCTGTCAAATCCAAAAGTATACTTTTCGGTCACTTTTTAACTAATTGCTCTAATTTTTATTTGATCTCGTCAATAACATCGTACTCAAGCTCAGTACTTCCATGATAGGGTAGGCCACATAATGGCACCCCAGAAACATCCACGTCCTAATCCCTGAGACCTGTGAAGATGTGATGTGGTAGGTCACTGCTGGCTTTGAGGATGGAGGATGGGTCACAAGCCAAGAATGTAGGCTAGAAAAGGCAAGGACACAGATTCTTCCCTAGAGTCCCTGGAAGCAATGCAGCGCTGCCATCACCCTGATTTTAGCCCATGGAGACTGATTTTAGACTTGTGACCACTAATGCTAGAAGAGAATAAATTTATGTTGCTTTGAGCCACCAACTTGGTGGTAACTTGTAACAGAAGCCATAGAGGAAGCATAGCTACAGCCTTCGAGTAATTGAAGGTTTTATTGTTGTAAATATTCACTTTTTTTGTTGTTGTTTGTGTTTTTTCAAGACCGAGTTTTGCTCTTGTTGCCCAGGCTGGAGTACAATGGCGCAATCTTGGCTCACTGCAACCTCCGCCTACTGGGTTCAGGCAATACTCTTGCCTCATCCTCCTGAGCAGTTGGGATTATAGGCATGCACCACTGTGCCCAGCTAATTTTTGCATATTTAGTAGAGACGGGGTTTCACCATGTTGGTCAGGCTGGTCTTGAACTCCTGACCTCAGGTGATCCACCTGCCCCAGCCTCCCAAAGTGCTGAGATTACAGACATGAGCCACCACACCCGGCCTGTTTTGTTTTTATATTTTTCCAGAGATTATAGTTGTTTTCCTCAGAAGGATCAGATTTGGCAGGAGCTTACTCAGGCATACTCAAGGCAGAGACCATCACAGTGGTGATAGTATACACATGGTGCTTCTTGTGTGCCAAGATTGTTCTATACACTTTACTTATATCATCTAATTCTCACAACAATTCTAAAAGGGAGATGCGGTTATTTTCCCCACATCATAAAGAAGAAAACTGAGGCTCAGAAAGGTTAAGTAACTTATCTTACCAGGAACTGAACTCAGGGAGTTAGCACTACAACCTATGAGCTTAAACTAGTATGAAAAAAATACACAGATCTTCTTCTTTTGCTCTTGCATTTATAAAAAATGATGTTAGATGCAATTACCTGTGTGAAATTGGAGCTTCAAAGTTTGATAAATGCGCTTTTAAAAAGTAATTTATGGGGCTTCAGTGTTTCAAAATGTACTTTTTAAAAATTTATTTACCAGTAAATTTAGCCAGTTGCTTCCTGATGCTTTTATTTCTTTTTAACTGAGATGGAGTCTTGCTCTGTTGCCCAGGCTGGAGTGCAATGGCACGATCTGGGCTCACTGCAAACTCCGCCTCCCAGGTTCAAGCGATTCTCATGCCTCAGCCTCCCTAGTAGCTGGGATTATAGGCACGTGTCCCCACGCATGGCTGATGTCTTGTGTTTTTAATAGAGACAGGGTTTTACCACATTGGCCAGGCTGGTCTCGAACTCCTGACCTCAAGTGATCCACACACCTTGGCCTCCCAAAGTTCTGGGACAACAGGCATGAGCCACTGCACCTGGCCCTATGCATTTTTGAATGCTCTTAGAGTACATGTCTTAAAGAGACAGGGGTTTTCTAAAAAGAATAACACAAGTATTTTTTTTTTTATTTACTTTTTGGAGATGGAATCTTGCTTTGTTGCCCAAGCTGGAGTGCAGTGGTGCAATTTCAGCTCTCTGCAACCTCTGCTTTGCGGGTTCAAGCGATTTTCCCACTTCAGCCTCCTGAGTAGCTGAGATTACAGGTGTATGCCACTGCACCTGGCTAATTTTTGTATTTTTCATAGAGATGAGGTTTCCCCATGTTGGCCAAGCTGGTTTCAACCTCCTGACTTCAGGTGATATACCCGCCTCTACCTCCCAAAGTGCCAGGACTATAGGCATGAGACACTATGCCTGGCCGACACAAGTGTTTTACTACTCCACATTCTACAGCTCCATTTTTCATAAAAACTGGTCATGTCTGAGTCTCATCTATACCTCTGTTCATAATTAAGTCACTGTAATATTTTGTACTTTGAAGACAGTACATAATTTAGAAAGAGGAAACATTATTATAGTTTCTTATAAAACAATAAGCCATATTACTAAACTGAAACATAAAAATCATTTTAAGAATATCTCTAGACATGTTTTGGATTGTCTTTCTGACAAGTATCGTTTTCTATTAAAATTTTAAGGAATTGCCTAATGAGCTCAAGTTGTTCCCTGGAAAAGAATTTGAAATGATTTTTTTTATTAATAGTTTTAATATTACTTTTTCTTTTTTTCTTTTTTTTTTTTTTTTTGAGACAGAGTCTCGCTCTATCACCAGGCTGGAGTGCAGTGGCACGATCCCAGCTCATTGCGACTTCTGTTTTCTGATTTCAAGCAATTCTCCTGCCTCAGCCTCCCGAGTAGCTGGAACTACAGGTGCGCACCACCACGCCTAGCTAATTTTTTGTACTTTTAGTAGAGATGGGGTTTCACCATGTTGGCCAGGATGGTCTCGATCTCTTAACCTCATGATCCGCCCGCCTCGGCCTCCCAAAGTGCTGGGATTACAGGCGTTAATATTACTTCTAATTGTTTTGGAAATGATTCTAAAAAGTGCCAAGAAAATTTAAAGGATTAACAAGTTCCACATACATAATTCCTTCTTCATGCTAACATGATAACTATATATATATATATATATATATATACACTTTTGTAACATACATGAAACTGTACTGTAATTGTTTTTCTATTCCTGCAGTTGTAAATTCATTTGTAACAAAATACACATTTCTATTTCTCTACATAGAGCCTTTATAAGACAGAAATTATCTCCAAAATGTTCAAAAAGTCAGCACTAAATAATTGGATTTATTCAATATTCAATTCAAGATGATTTGCTCATCACAAATAATGTTTATAACATTACGTTGTGAATTTTATAGATTTTTTTAAGTATCGTTTATAACATACAGTATGGTAAACGACCAATACCCATGATAATGAGGAATATGTAGCAAATGGATGAATGATCCAAATCATAATCACCTAAATTATAAATGTTAATCTATTTCTCTATCAAAGATCAGGATGTAAGGAGCAAAGAGTGGTTAATTTTAATTTTTCTCTAGTTTAATCTGCAATATTCTAACGATAAAGGGACCAATAGTCAAGTGGCCATAAGCGATAGTTGAAAAGGACACGGTCCTACAATTCCCTCAGAAACAATTAAATCAAAAGATAGAAAGGACACTCAACGTTATATTTTAAAATATGCTGTCCTAAACAGAATATACAAACCATATATTGGACTCATGGCATTAAACCAAAGTGATACCTTTTCAACAGGTGATAATTATTATAAATATTATTTGAAACAGAATTTTCAATAAATTTCCTGGACTCCAAAACCAAAGCTCTTTCTACTATACTATGTCACCTCTCACTTGATATCTGTGCTCATATGAGATGGAGTCCTTAAATTAAATTAGGCGTTACAAATAGAATTGTATGAGAGAAAAGTGTTTGTCATAATTTTGTGAATTAAGACAAAATGAACAGCCAAAAGCACAATATCACCTAAATTATGAAACTTTATTAACTACAAAACACATGGAAAAAAGCAAATGCTATCATCACCTCTGTAATCTAACACTGTCACGACATAATTAAATTGGCAAACTGCATGTGCCAGAATTGGTTAGGATACCGGGGTCAAGGAGAGGAAGTGGGAATTAGACTGGCTACATCCCAGAGAAGGAAGAAAGCCATCAAGGCCAGAGAAAAGGCAGTCAGGAATTAGTAACAGTCCAACCCGGGGAGTTTAAAAGTATACAAAAAAGAGTAAGTAAAACAATAACAACATGTACCATCATTTAATAACTACCAAGACTCATGATAAAGCTATCTTTCCCCAAGCCACAAAGCTAACCTACGGCAGAGCTGGTATTCTCAAGCAGTTCTCTAAGACAACAAAGCCCCCGTTGTAACCCTGTGCTATATCATCCACACGCAAAATAGATCTGGAGAGCAAGAAGAGACATACGGAGGTAGATGTGGAAGTGACAAGTTATCCAGAACCACATAAAACCCAGGGGGGAAATAGAATAGCAGAAGCAAGAACGTGCACATGCAGACGCCAGAGAAAACTGGGCCAGAGTTGGGTGCTGTTCAACAGACACCTCCTCCCTCTTGTGTCTGCCTACTGTCTCCATCCTCAAGATGTGAAAGGTTGTGTGGGCAGCTACTGAGATCAACAGGGCTTGGCCTATTTCCTATTGCCATGATTTTAATAAGAATAAAAGCTAAATGATATTCAATGTAATTATATAGATATTGGATCTATGTCTCTCTCTCTCTCTCTATATATATATATTTTTTTTTTAAATTAACAGACATTTTAGAAAATCCACTTAGATGAAATCCTTCAGAATGATTTTGGTGCCACAAAAATATGAGTTATTTTACTAATAGTCACAATAAGCACCTTTTTAGGGAACCCAAACTTCATAAATTAGGTAATGGTTTCTCCCATTTAACATTACCCATCTCTTCTTCTGTTATCATGATAATTTTCATGATTTACTTCGTCACAAATGACGCTGGGAGTTTTCTGCTAAGTTTCCTTAACCACTTTGTGAAAACCATGTATTTATTCATGACCTTAGAATACTAGCAAAATGGTCCTTAACTGCAAAAAACAAAGGCATGGTTTTAAATGAAAAATTTTTTCCTTATCATCACCAAGTGTGTTTGTATTGCTATGTGCATATGATAGCCTTTGGACATGAAATAGTATCGTATCATTTAATTTACTGAATTTACATACGAAATTTTAAAAAAATTATTAAATAAAAGAACAAGGCTTTGTAAAGAAAGTTGATTATGAAAGAGTTGAGAATCAGGGAACACAAGGTTCATTTTGATTCACTGTTTAACTGAAAGAAATGATTTCATGAAAATTCACATTACCTTACTGACGCACTTCATCCTAGAAAAAGTGTCTCTTTGTTTAAGCAAACTACACATGATTTATTAACCTGGAGACAGTAATTTGACTGATAAAAGGGTTCCCCATTAGAGTTCCATAATGAGTGTAAAGGAGACATAATAAAGCACTGGAAAAAAATTGTATTTGGGCCAGGTGCGGTGGCTCACGCCTGTAATCCCAGCACTTTGGGAGGCCGAGGCAGGCAGATCGCATGGTCAGGAGTTTGAGACCAGACTGCACAAGATGGTGAAACCCCATCTCTGCTAAAAATACAAAAATTAGTCAGGCATGGTGACATATGCCTGTAATCCCAGCTACTCTGGAGGCTGAGGCAGGAGAATGGCTTGAACCCGGAAGGCGGAGGTTGCAGTGAGCCGAGATCACGCCACTGCACTCCAGCCTGGGAGATCCATCTCAAAAAAAGAAAGAAAGAAAAGATATTTGAAGTACAGAAGACTTGATTCCTACAACTGCCAGCAGCATCCATGGATCACATATCATTCATGGATCACATATCATCGGACATGATATTTAGCTGGTGAGCACTCTTTTGAATAAAATTGTTAAGTGGAAAACATCTGTCCTTCTTGGTAAACAGTTGCTTTCCCAAGTCCCCACAGTGCTCCCTAACCCTGACCACCGCAGATGTCCTTCAGGACACCCCCCATTGCTCAGGCTACCTCCAAATCCATAAATACAATAGAGACTTCCAGAACCCTTCCTCCAATGCTGTGGCTGCAGCCATGCTAATTAACTGGCATCACCTGTGGCAAGCTTGGAATGAATATCATTCCTGCCTATATATAATCAAAAATACTCAGCACTATGAGAGAATCATTTTTCCCTAATATACAGTACCCTGTTGAACTATTTGACATTGGTTTCTTTCTAAAAGTTACTGATAACCAGAAATAGGTTTCAGCTTCATGAAATGTATTTCTTCCTTGCAGCAGATTTTTCTCAACTTATACTTCTCAAATTGATGTCTTACAGTAACTATACTGGGCTTTATAAAATAGTATTCAACACATCACACAAATTACTACTTTACCTGTGATAGAGACATTCTAGAAAGTGAACAATTCAAAACTAAATTCAGCTAAATAAAAATATTTAAGGAGATCCAGAAATTCTAACTTATAAACGTCTTAAAAACATAAATCCTAGAAGCTGGATAGTGGCATGCCCCTGTAATCCTAGGTATTCCAGAGACTGAGGCAGGAGGATTGCTTGAGCTCAGGAGCTCAAGACTAGCTTGGGTAATTAGCAAGACCCCAACTCAAAAAAAAAAATCATAAATCCTAAAACAGTATTTCAAATTACTTCCCATATTCCAAGAAACTTTAGAGTTTGCCTAGCCCAACTTCTTGATTTCAGGAAGATAAGAGATCTTCTCAACGTTGTTAAATTTAAAAAGTGTAGCTAGCAATATAAAAATTAAATGTATGGCAATTTAGTTCTGTTATCTATGAAGAGAGATGAAATGGTAAGATGCATTTTTCTAAATGCTAATGCCAAATAAAAATGATCTTTCTTTATAAAGGCAGATTTACATATCAAAGCTGATGTGACTCAGGGATGTTTAAAAATCAGGAGGGGTTATTTCAGGTAGAAATGAAACTAAATTGAGAATTTTTACTCTTTCACAATTTAAGTGTACCCAAAGAGGTTTACAAGAAAGAACAGAATTTTTTAAAAGAAACATTATATATCTTAATAATTTCAAACTTTGTTGTAAACAAAAATGAACTTGAAAAACTAAAATACAACATATTTGAAGCTTTTTGTATAATAAGCTTTTAGTCTAATACCAAATAAAAATCACTGAAGTTTCCTTTCCCTACTTAATAGTATACTGCTAAAATTTAATTTAGAATTAATCCACAAGTCAAGTCCTAAGCTGCATGACACTAAAATTTTAAAAACTACAAGGCTGATGAAAATGTTACGACTAATCACTCATTTCTATCAATAATCACTTATGTATTATCATTTTTTAATCTCTTTACTTATCCCAACCAGAGTAATGATTAATAACAACAGCAATATATAGATCAATAATGGCAAAATAAAATTTTCAGTTTTATTGATGGAAAAAATATATTAAACCAGTAATTACAGTACCAAAAAATAAAAATTAAAAAAAAAAAAACCTCAAAATGAAAATTTGACCATTAATCCTTCTGCTTAATTCTAAACTTTAATAAAGTGGTTAAGACTGGGTAACAGCTCAGATGTCAGTCATAGCAAGTCTCATTGAAAATAAAATAACCAAACAGGCTTTGAAAGAAAAATACCTGCATTAGGAGACCACATAACAATTTCAGTTTTCAGAAGAAAATGATTAGCTATTTGCAAAATTACAATTGACTAAAGCCATTATCACCAAAATTTGGTTACTTAAAATATATAACAGTGCCATGAAATTTTACTTGCCATGAAAAAGCTCAGAACACAGTCACATAGTGAGAGGCATTTGACAATGAAATAAAGGTTAATGACAAATAGCCATGCATAAAGCTATGAGTTAAAATAACAATAACAGCTCTGAAAATGTAAGGAGACATAGAAATGCTCAAAGAACAGTCTATTTTAAACCACAGACATAAGCACAAGGTCTAGTGACACAGATCACATCAAGGTTGGATATTTTTTTAAAGTTTTCAAGACACCACACATATGCTGGATAAAGCAGAAAGTCAAACCTAAGGAAATTCCAACTGAAAGGCATTGACTTATTTCAGCAAAAAGAAAATCTCTGACACCTGTGAAAGGAATTATTCCTATAGTAGGTGAGTTCATTAAAATACTACAAGTTGACATAAATCCTGTACTTGCCCCTTCTGATTTCTCCACGGTGTTAGCCAACATCTCCTGCAGGGCCCGGACAGAGAGGGACTGCTCCAGCACAAAAGTGCAGATGGAGAGGTCTGGGGGTACATTCTGCACAGAAAGAGGAAGAGCCATCAGCAGCGTCATCTTCATCAAGCATCCAGACCCAGCTTACCTTAGGAGGCTCCAGTTTCTTTCGTAGAGTATTTGTCAAATTTCCACCGCACATTCCCCAATCATCAAGAAACACTGTCATTACTCCTCACATCTCACATTTAATACATTTCAAACACCATGGACAGCAACAGCTGCCATTTATTGAGTGCTTACTCTGCTATGCATTGTCCTGGGAGCTTTATCTAGAACTCCTGTGGTCGTCTGTAGTAAGGATTATTACTATCACTTGTGTGAACAGGAGAAACAGAAGTTAGGTTCCTTTTCTAAAGTCGGAAGTTATAAAATTTTCACGCTAAAGATTAAAATCCAGATTTCTCTTGACTCTCATGCCTTCATTTCTAACTCACCTTTCAGTCTGCTGATTAAAAAAAAAAAAAAAAGGACAGAAAATAACACACCTCAATACTAAAGTTAAGCAAATATAAAATTGAAATAGTATAAAATATTCACAGACATAGGTTTCTCCCTAGCCACAAAGATGGCGATTACTTTGTTTTATTCAAGTTGGACACTATATTTTGCCTCTAACTTGGAGTATAGTCATTTGGCTCCTGTTCTGTGTGTATGTATATTGCTTTATTTTTTCATCCTCCATTCATTTTCTCTTCCTTTTCTCTTAAACTTCTGTCTCAATCAATACACCACAAATTCTCAAAAGTCTCAATTCAGGAGGTGAAGGAACCAGGATAAGAGTTGACTGGCTGTTCACAACTCAGGTTATGGGTGCACCAAAAGCCCAGACTTTACCACTACACAATATATGCACGTAGAAGAGCTGTACTTGAACTTCCTAAATATTAATCTACATAAATTTTAGTTTTTTTAAATAGAGAAAGAGGCACATGGCTGTAGCCCCAACTATTGAGAGGGCTGAGGCAGGAGGAACGCTCAGCCCCAGGAGTTTGAGGCTGCAGTGAGCCATGGTCACACCACTGTACACAAACCTAAGGGACAGAGCAAGACCCTGTCTCAAAAAATAAAAGTAAAATCGATCACCCCATCATCTACATTAGGTATTTCTCCTAATGCTATGTAAATGATGGGGTGATGGACGCAGCAAACCATCGTGGCTCGTGTATACCTATGTAACAAACCTGCACGTTCTACACATGTACCTCAGAACTTAACGTATAATAATAATTTTAAAAATACACTGCCATAGACAGCCCAGGTGGTGAACTCCATTTTCATGTTAATGTTTTTCCTATTTTTGTAATGTGACTATAATTTTACATAGAAAGGAAGTAAAATCTTCAAAGATCTCAACATCATTTGGGCCTATAACCTGTCTAAATTAAAAAATTTAATTATCACTGCCACCAACAAATATGCTTACTGAGCACTAAAATAATAACAAGAATAAAATTAAATTTAAAAAAGAAACAAAATTCCATTTGGGTGGTTAAATTGTGACTGCATTTCTTTCTTTTGTTTCAATTTATGGAAATGTTTTCCAATAAAGATAAATAACAAAAAGTAACTAATTGGTGAGTTAGAACGGTAAGTTATGAATCCTGTATGCTTTTGCTTAGATAAGCTTGATCCAGTATGCAGTCCAACTAGGTCCAACAAATGTTCAAAGGAGGATCTTCACAACAGAAGAACATTACAAACATATTAACACAACATGTAAGCAAGTGATGCCTTTCTCATAAAAAGAACATTAGGAGGATAAATTTGATAAGCTGATGCGATGTATCAAAATTACAATTTATACTGTTTTAAGTTTTTATTAAATTGAACCACTACAATTGGAATGATTTTTCATCAGCAGCATAAAATGATGCTTTATGGTTGCAAAGAAGAATTAAGGACTGGAGTTCCAAAATTAAAGCTAAAATTATTTTATAGATAAATGATGTTCATAATAAGGCCACAAAGCTTACGCATACCCCACAAATCCCCCTGGTTCCCATGTTTTGTTCTGTTGTTTTATTTTTTAATAAAATTTCCTTTTCTGGTTTCTGCCATCCTCCTATCACCGGCTCCTGTTAACCCAACCCAATCAGTTTCCATTCCTGCTCCAACTGTTTCAGCCAGCAAAGAATTCTCTCAAATCTGGCACAGCTAACTGCTTTTACACTCTGAAGTTGGCCAGAAAAGGGCTTTCTGTCTAAAATCTTCATATAAAAGTTCGAAGGCGAGGAAAAGAACTCTCTTCTACTCTGAAATTTAGGAATACATGCTCTTAAATTTAATTTTTAAAGTTCTAACCATACTAATTATAGTCTCCTGAGATCAAGACAAATGCTTATGTAAAAAAGAAAATCTGTTAATGTAAGGTTTTATTTCACTTGTACCCATTGAAAACATGAGGGTTTATACTTTGGCAGTGCTGACAGAGCACTATGTTATTAAATAGTGTGCTGGTGAACTGACTCGAAAAAAAATCTCTTGATTTGTAGCATTTGCCCATTCTTGTGGTGTAAATACTCCAATCACTGCTGATTTCAAAGTATCAACGTTTACAAACCAGCTTACAAAAATACAAAATATCTCACAATCAACTCTTGGCGGTTTGTAAGAGCTGTTTTCAGCATGCCATTAGACTGATGATTTCAGACAAATATCCATTAATTGCTTTAGAATCAGCATATCCTAACAGTTAAGAGCATGGATCCTGTATACAGACCACCTAAGCAAAAACACTGGCCTCATTACTTATCAGCTATTAACTTTTATAATCTTTGGTTTCCTTCCCTAAAGAAAATGGATAATAATTATACCCTTCTCATAGGGCTGTTATGAATAAATGAGATAATATATGTAGAGAGCTTATTACAGTCTCAAGAATATAACAAGAACTTAAGTGAGCTATTAGCATTAGTTTTGCATACTGTAATTCCTCTCCATTTCTGGAAATTATGAAACACCACTCATTTCTTAAAATCGGTTCTTGCATGGATTCTACTTTGTACAAATAGTGTTTCAAAACACAGATCTATAACTATGCACCTGTTCATAACATCCAAAACCTTCCAGTATTGTTAAGAAAAGACAGTTTCCAGTAATATTTAAAAGTTTATATTCTGGGTGTATTTCAATTGTTTCATGCCTCACTTAGAGGAAAATGTTAAAGTAAGGATTGCTATAATATTTCACATTATTTTAAAGATCCTTGAAAATCACATGGGTTTCAAATGAATTAATCCTGTCAAATGAATTTTATTTTTCCTCAGAGCAATGAGCCTGCTATAGATATTTTTCCAAATAGTGGGAGTTAGCAGAAATAAACACGCCAACAATCTTCAAAGGCAATTCTCTGTCTCTTACAAATGCCACCCATTTTGTTCTGAGTCATCTTCACCATGCCTTCTCTTTCTCTTTGTACCCAGCTACCCCTACACACAGAAATGTAATAGAAAAGCTGAGACATTTAAAAAAAATAGTGTTTACCTTTCAGGAAAACTTAAAACAGTACACATTAGAACTTTGTAGTGTTGTCTGTTTTGCTCTTAAAGAAAAACTGGTCTAGTTATTTTAGGTAACGGAATCATCAGCATAATTTGGTACCTTTTAAAGAACAAATAAAGTATTTCTTCATTTAGATGTGTATGTCTTCAGAGAACATTGAAATCTGTACAGTTATACCCATGGTAACATGTTGAGCCTTTGTTCCCATTTCCCAAAAATAAAGCAGCATCACTGGAAAATAAAGGGTCTCATTCATTCATCAAATATCAGCTTTGATAAATGGCCCCAAACCAAAATGACTCCTAACAACAAGAATGGCAGATAAGGTAAAACATTCTACAAACATGTAGAGTAGAGGCTCCCATTTGCAAGCATTTGCAAATTATCATCTTTTCCTTAGTCTTAATTTGTTTTTGCTCAAGTCTTATTACTGAGAAAGTTAATTTTTAGAACTTCAATATGTAAGTTGAAGTTACATACTTCCTTACTATGAGTGCGCTACCAAATGATGAGAACTTTCATATAGTATGCTCTGCACTGTAAGCGCTTCGACATACCCAGTTCACATCAGAACACAAAACCAAAAACTGCAGTTAAGCATGTATCCCTACCTGCCTCTTACACATCACACACAATGTTTACTTGTAGTGCAAAATTAAATCAAAGAAAGAGATTTGGTCTATCTAAACATCTGTGTCTATTCTACCCAGAATAGTGCCCAAAGCAAGCTGGCAGGGGGTTAATAATGCTTTTTATATGGAGACAACACAAATTTTATCAGGATGTGTATACTTCAGGAAAGGTAACAGACTTTAACCTGGCAGCATGGCTATGTGTGCTCGCTCGCTCTCTCTCGCTGTCCCCCTCTTCTCTCTCTCTCTCTCTTTCTCTCTTTCAACTGATCACCATCCTCCCCTGCCTCGAAAACATTATATTCTCTTAGAGAAGAAAGAAAAATCTCAAGAATACCACAAAGCAGCATCTGGCTTTTCTGGCTCTGGGGAGGCTATGTAAAATCAATTAGGTTTCCAACTGAAGTATCCATCAAACTATTTGGCTTCCAGATACGTATCTGCCTAACCCACTTAAAAACCTATTGAAACATGTCATTACCTTAACTGAATAACATCCAATAATTTAGGACTATATAAGCCACATTAAGCCACCATCCTTCTTATTATTACTGTGTAAAAACTGCATACTAATAAACTATTCTGTTTAACAACCTGATGCCTTTGCTTATATTTTTCTTTTCCCTCAGCGTGAAGGTCCCATCTTTGCAAACTATTTCATATTTTTAAATCACGCATAAAAACATCTCCTTGTAGGCAAGTCAAACAACACTGAAAAACGGAAATTTATCTTTCCAAATTTAATTATATTCACTTTCCCTTCCTTTACCTTTATAAGGTGCATATTTCCAGTTTTCTTCTATGCATTTACATGTATACATATGCTATGTATCCACAGCAGTAGAAGCATTCATAGCAAGTAGAAATACATAGATTAGCTTTTTCCATTAATGGGTTCACTCTATACAAATTACAGTTTTTAAATTTGCTGATGTATCTCGGAGATCAGTGCCTGCCAGTAAAGATATATCTGCTTCATCAGCGTGACCGCTACAGAATCTAGACATACCATATTCCTGCTGAAGATAAATCGAAGTGCTCTGCCATGCAATACTGTTACCCAGCTTGGATCCCACTCCACCTGATGACCACCACCAGCGGCAGCCCTCATACAATGATCTACACAAAGAAAATGTTCAATATTTGATAAACTAACCTCAAACTGCAACATCACCTATTTCTGGAAAATTAAACAGTTGTACATATTCTATAGGGATATGGGCAGTTAGAGCCCTAATGACAAGTCTACTTCGGTTTGGCTATTTTTTTTACCCTAGGTCTCTAGCACAGAAGCAAACAAGTTAATCACACTCTTTACACTGCCTTTCAATTGGGCTCCAAGTGACCTTTGGCATAACACGGGTATCTCAAAATGTATTTTGCAAATTAACGATGCAGTAAATGTTGATAGTTCGACAGCACAGAAAAGGGTAAGTCACTGCACCAGGAACACCAAATTCAGATCCATTGGGTAACTAGCCAAGATACCTCAGGGGAGTCAGGCTGAGCTTCCCTACCTATGAAGTGAAAAAAAAAAAAAAAAAAAAAACTTACATCCTACTTCAAAGATGCCGAAAGAAGAAAATCAATGCATGATAATCTGGACGATGCCAATAAGTTATAATTTTATCTGCCTAATTTAAGAAAACCCTAAATCAGATTGAGAGCTCAGAATCAGAGAGATATAAATTAAGAGAAAAGCTGTTCTTCCACCAAGAGATGTGAAAATGGTATACTTTAAAACTGAGCAGATGGTCTGGAGTTGAGGCAGGTTTGTTTTTACTTAGGCACCCATCTGCTGCGAGGCCTTCGGGAAGGCACCGTCACTGCTGAGGGTCGACTTCTCCCTGAATGACGGAGATTTCAAACTCTATCTCTTCCAAAAGATAAAGTGGTGGTGGTTGTTTTAATTTACCAACCAGAGACATGAACCAGGAAAAATATCACTTATGAGATGGGGAATAATATCCTTTAAAATGTTTATATATTCTCCAGTGACAAAAAAAAAAAAGAAAAAAAAAACATGGTGTTATATCCCATTGACTCATAGGAAATAGTGTGGAAAGGAAGCACCAGGCAAGATCTAAGAATCTTAGTTCACTTTTTCCTCTTTACGTTGTTTCAAAGCCCCAGTCATAACATTTCACCACATTCCCAGTCTGGAAATGTTATTTCCAGAGCTTCACATTTTGGGCTGTTCATAGTTCTGGGTAGTTTTTCTTATCATGTTCTTTTTCCCTTCATCCCATTTTGCACCAGAGGTTAACATGACTGCCTCTGAGAAAGAAAGATTTTTCCTGTGTCAACTAGCTCTTTCAGGTCAGCTTTTTGAAAGACGAGGCTAAATGCGATCCTAACAAACGAAGCTGATGTCTCTGGGTGCGATCCTAACAAATGAAGCTGATGTCTCTGGGTTTTACCCGGTCTTAAATCCTTTGAATCTTCAGAAAAACTCAAGTCATTCCCCTGGCATTCTTGACAACAGTAAGGTCCAGGTGGGAGGGGGTATACTAACCGTTTTAAATGAGTGGTAATTAGCCGTACATTGCCACTGCAAAGAGTCGCAGCTGTGCCAACTTAGCGGTTAATTATGAAAACCCCTAGTGGATTGGTAGCATTCCATATAGTTTGGTCAGTGTTCATTTTGCTCCTTGACATACAACTTTCATAATACAACATCCTTTAAATCTAATATTAAGTAGATAGGCCAATTCATCTGATTTTTAAAATTATTTTAAAATTCAGATGTGTCAGTGCAAACTTGATGAACCATTCCATAATACCTCTGTAATTCTAATACTATAACAAGAATGTTTACTCAGGTCAAATCAGTTCACACGCATCTTGAGAGAAAGCCATTGTCCATGAGCACACAATTACATGGAACTTTGCAAGCAAAATACTCAAAGAGAAAGCAGAAAAGAGACTTCTGCTGTTATGAATTGAGCCTCAAGATAATATGTAAGTATCCTGAAAGTCATATATGCAACCTAATGGTTCATCTGATGTAGGCTCTTGCCTCTCAACATTGCTAATTCAAATTCATTTCAGGCAGACTGGTTTCTATCCTATTATTCATGATAAAAAATACCAGTCATAATCTCAGTAAAAGCGCCATATACCAACTCTCTGAAAAACAAGTATATTGAACAAGTATATCAGAATTATGTTTTGAAAAGTGGAATTCTAGGTTGAGAAATCTACTATTTGAAAAGTTATGGAGTCTTACTACTAAATTCAGAGAGTTGGGAGATCTCTGAATAAATGGATGGATAATACGCCACAGACAAACAAGTAAATGGAAATATTTGAACCACTGTTGCAGTTCCTGTAGCCACAAATTACTTTGGAGCAAATTTTCATAATTTACTCAAAAAAGGTTTGCTTATTTTTTAAAAAATTAACGCTATATATACACACACACATGCACACACACACGTGTGTTTATTACATATGTAGGAAGCATCTGGCACCCTACATGTTAGCCTATTTATGATAACAGGGATCAGCAATAACTAAGACAAAAATAATGTATGGCCTAAGTATTTGTTACAAATACTTGCTATTTGCAGTAATTTCTCAGCTTTGCGGTCTGCAGGATCTCAGTGAACCACAGATTGAACACACTTGATAGAGCCCTCAGTGAAAATTTCTGAAGAGCAACAGTGCTGTCTCTAGGGAGTTCTGTGAGGGATATTTTGTGGAATCCATTCATAGGTTTCTTGCCTGAAATAGTATCTGGGACCAAAAATTTTTTTACACTAACCAGGTCAACTTAATTGTCTGCAATATGACGTTTGACAGAGTACCCATAGTCCCTTGTCTCATACCCTCCTTGAAGAAGGAAAAAGATTCACACAAACATATAGATGAGGGCAACCAACAGATTCTGACTCATCTAGAGTTTCACAAAAAGTCAAAAGGAGAAGAGAAAGGGGAAGACAGAAAGTAATGGCTTCCACGATTAAAGTTGTGTAGGTGATAAGACGATGTCTTCAAATTTAATTAATTATGTAATACAGTGCAGATTCATTCAGGCATAACCATACAAATACCAACCATCTCACTGTTTGCAGGTGTCTCATTCTGTGAAAATGAGTTGGATTAATTTCATCTAAATTGATTTGAAGTGACAAGAGCTAAATTAATTACTCAGTATCAGTTTGAACAAATCAAGCTGAAATCAACTCAGTAACATTGAAACTGTCCTTATAAAATTAAATTGCTAGGTTTTCAATGAAAGCATACCCTTTGAGTAGAAGCATAGCTAAGCATTAACCAGCTTGCGCTATAGCCCACTTCCTTATAGGTACTTACTGCTTAAAAATCAGGCACCGCCTATCACAAGGTTGTTATTTCTGTAGATAACACCCTTAACATTAAGAAGCCTCATGTTTTCCATGCTGAGATACTTTCTAGATCCTGTATTATTCCACTGATACCAGACAGGCTGAAGACCCCCTCTAAAGAACTTACTCAACATAAAAATACAGTTTATGACTTCATCCCCAATGCCCTAACTAATCAGCAGCCCCCAGCTCCTCAGCCTCTACGTACCAAAATTCCCTTAAAAATCCTAGTCCCATATTCCTCCAAAAAGAGGATTTGAGGTTCCCTCCCGCTTCCTCATTTGGGTGTCATTCTATTACTAAGCTCTTTCTCTGCTGCAACTCCCACTGCTTCTGTGTACTGGCCTGTCATCACTCAATGGCAAGGAACCTGGTGATCCTCTACCAACATCCTTGGCTCACCTTCCTAGGTTCTGTTTAAAACACATAAATTCTAGTCATATAAGTATATGGGAATGATGTTCTGGGAAGTTGGGTTCCAAGTTAAGAAATCTGTTATTTAAAAAATAATGAAGTATAATAAAAACGAGAAACTCCAAGCAGACTCAAACTGAGACATTCAGCATCTTGGAATTCTTGCCAGGAATTATACTAGCATGAAATTTCTATGCAGCTTCAAGAATATAAGAAATGTAGAGACAATTATGCAATTAATAATAGCGATATCACTTTTTAAGGGTCCTCTTTGTGTTAGGTCATAATCCACATCATGAAATAAGTATTATTATCCCCATTTTAGAAAAGAGTAACTAGTGAATCAGAACACTGAATGACATATCTTAAGCCAGAAACTATTAAAAGCCCTATCTGCTTAGCCTAAAATTCATACCATACTGTCTCCCTCAAGGTCATATCAGCCTGCCTCCTAGTTGTTTTCTTTTTACTTCCCTGTCCATTTGTGGCAAAATTTGTGATGATAAAATAAACCTAAAGTGACAGAGAGCCTGCTCTAAAAAAGCACAGAGAGAGAGAGAGAGAGAGAATGGAGTCATGAATATCCTCCACTCGATGACTTTGGCTTAAAGGCCATTTTAGAAGCTTGTAGCCTCATATGAGCTCCTCTGGGAAGGCACTAGCAGGAGCAAAAGTGCCAGAAGGCAATAATATTGTGATCTTTTCTGGATGGATGTGTTGTAGATGTATTTGGATATAGAGGGCTTTCCTTTGCTGAGTGCAGATGAGTCACCATTTCCATAAGAGATATATTTTCTGGTTGAAGAATCTTGACAATAGAGTTATATATGGTGTAATTAAACAACTAGGTCAGGGAATATACCTCAGGATATGAGGCCCAGGAATGTTATATGGAATTGAAACTAGAGCTGGATGTGTGAAATGTGACTCTGACTTAACAGCAGGTGATCCGGAGTTACTCCAGGGCCCTATTAAGCCTTGCAGACTATAAACCTATAGCTGAAGCTAATGGAACACAAAAAAACAGCAACCAAAAATTCCATCTCAACCTGTAATTTGGCTCTGAAGGAGTCTATAGGTAGTACAAACAAATCAAAGAATATTTTTGGAAGATAACTCTAGTAGCTGGGTACCTGATAAGATACAGCCATGATGTAACACTTTTTTATGTTGAAGGATCAATTCAGGATAGATAAAAATATATATAAGCTGCATTGCATTTTTTTAAAGAAATTATACGCACCTCCCCCCATGATCAAGTGAGAAGGTTGGCAAATCTTCTCCCTAAAAAGCCAGCTGGATAAAATTGACAAAAATAACATTTTTCAGAGCTGTGGGAATTAACCAAAGGCATACAAAAATATAAGATTTTATGCTTAAAAACTGATGAAATGTGGGTAAGAACAGTAAATCTGTGGTGTGCTTTCCTGGGGCTACTCCCATCTCCCCACAGCTCAGCTAATGTGGAGGTTCTACCATGGCACAGTATGGGCTAGCTGTGAAAAGCAGAAGCTGTGCCACCTTGTCAAAGGGGACTTACTTGATTTGGAGCAGATGCCATGAACACTGTACCATCTATGAAAGTGACACATCCCAGGGAGGTCCAACAGGTCTGCTAGCACACACCTGGTGATCCTCTACCAACTCTAACTCAGTATATTTTTGACTAAAGTTGCACAGGTACAAGAAAGACACCTAGAAACCAGCAGGAAGTAAATATTGGGTAAACCTGAAAATGACCTGAACTTCTTATACACTTCCCTATCCACACACAGGTCCACTGGTAGAGGACTAAAAACTTTCTCCTCAAAGTGTCTCAGCACAACCTCTGTACCATCATTGCCTCAACTCTAAGATATGAAATAACAGGGAAGTCCCTAGAAAGCTAGTCTTAAAATAAAAACAAGAATGATTTTTTAAAACATTAAGCAATAACGTTATTGGCCACACATCAAAGAGAGACATTTCACAGACTCAGGCCAGGCAATTTACTAAACAAAGAAAAAATAAAACCCTGCAGCAACAACCTTCAGTAGAGACATAAAAGAAATCAGGGTTATATTATCTAAAATGTCCAGTTTTAACAAAACATTATGACACAGACATTAAAAACCCAGGAAAACATAGTCATCAGAAACTCTCTAGGTATCTTGACAAAGGCATTTAGCAAGAAAAGACTTCAAGGCAGCTATTATCAATATTTTTAAAGAACTAAAGAAAAGCATGCTTAAAAAATTAAAGTATGGAAACAACGAATCAACAAATAGACATTATCATAAAGGATGTAAAAATTACAAAAATAAACCAAATGGAGACTTTGTATTTGAATACAATAACTAAAACATATACAGAAGTTAGATTTCAGATTGAAGAAGAATCAGAGCTAGATTAACAGAAATTATTCAATCTGAAGTACACAGAAAAAAAAATCACTGACAAAAAAAGCACAGAGCCTCAGAAACCTGTGGGATAATGTCAAGTGCATCAATATATGTGTAATAGGAGTCTCAGAAGAACAGGACAGAAAAAAGCAGTTAGAAAAAATGCATTTAAAGAAATAATGAATGGCCCCAAACTTCCAAAATGTGATGAAAAATATTAGCTTACACATCTGAGCAGCACAACAAACCTCAACTAGGATAAACAAAGATATCCACACCCAGACACACTGCAGTCAAACTGTTTGCATGACAAAGACAAAAATAGAAGTATTTAAAGCAGTAAAAGAAAAATAATACGCGTCCCATCAAATGCAGCATCAATATGATTAATGGCTGACTTTTCATCTGCAAAAGGGGAAGACCGAAGGCAGTGAGATGACAGTCAAAGAATAAAAAGAAAAAAATCTTTTAATCAAGAATCTCATATCTCATCTTTCAAAAGATGAAGACAAAATAGACATTTTCTGATCAACAAAGACTGAGAATTAGTTCCTAGCAGAGTTAAATACAAAAAGAAGTTCTTAAGGAGCTTCCTTCAAATCTAAAGAAAGAAATGAAAAATATCAGAAATTGAAAATCTGTGGATTAACATAAAAGACTCTAAAGATTTTGTTTCTTAACATCTTTAAAAGATATAAGAATGTATAAAGAAATAGTTATATAGTTATAATAGTATATATAATAGTATATTATATATCATAGTATATTATACATCATATATTGTATGATCATACATTCAATATATATAATGATCATCATATATATACCCATACATCATACATTGTATGGGTATATATATCACAAAGAGTATAAAGAAAGGGAAAGGGAATGAAGCTATGTTGGAGCACGTTTTCTATTACTGGAATTAAATTAGTATTATTCTGAAGTAGAAGTTACGATGATGTTAAAACGAATTAAAATTATGCATATTGCAGTCCCCTAGTACATAAAAATTAAGAGCATAACTCGAAAACTACATAGGAAAAAAATCAACAGAGGTTTCAAAATGGCATATTATGTTGCACAAAAGAAAGCAATAACCGGGGAATGGAGGAACAAAAAATACAGCAGGCATATGAAAAACCAACATGGCAAATGCAAATCCAATTATATCAATATCACACAAAATATATATGTTTTAAACACTCGATCAAAATGTAGAGGTTGTCAGGATAAAAAAATATGATCTTACTGTATGCTCTCTAAAATACACACATCATAAATTAAAAACCACAAATAGGTTGAATGTAAAAGAACATAAAAAAATACATATCACGTAAACATTAACCATAAGAGAGGTGAAATAGCTACATCCAGTCACAGAAAATAGATTTTTAGACAAGAACTGTTACTATTGAAAGTACAATTAGACCAAAAAACAAAGGAAGGAAGGGAAGGAGAAAGAGAGAGAAATGAAAGGCATCCAGATTGGAAAAGAAGCAAAACTGTATTTCCAAATGCCATGATTGCCTACGCTGGAAATACCAAGGAACCCACCAAAAATCTACTGGTCCTAATAATGAGTGTAGCAGAGTTGCCGAGATATAGATCAATACATAAAAATCAACTATTCTGTATACTAATAAAAACATCTGAAAAATGGAATTGGAAAAACAATGACACTCATAATAGCATCAGTAAGAAAATAAATTACGTCTTCTTTAAATAATCAAGACATTAAATAACTGCAAATATATATAAACTTTTGTATCATTTCCCCATCAGGATGGTTAAACTCTTTGGCTAAAACTGAGTGGAATTATGTAACTAATGATGTTGATGTGCCTTTCAACAGATCTTACCATTAAGGGAAGACACTTCTGAGGTTGAGTTATTTGGTTTTGCTTTGACTAGCTAGTCAAACAATGCAAAACATGGCTTGCTTTTTGCCTATATGTAGTGTCTCTTTGAATTGGAAGTTCAGCATTTTAAATGAGACGGATAACACTGATTTCAGCTCAAGAAAGAAATAAATACTCCTCGGTCCACTTCCATTTACTCTGAAGCACAATCATTAGCCTTTTGTGGGGGTGGAGAGGCAGGGTTCTTTCCAATAGTCATGGAAATGATCTAAATTTAGAAAATGCCTACCACTCCTTCTGTAAGCAACACCGAAACCCCCTCACTCTACCAGTTGGGGCTGCAGTTTCTCTCTGGCACAGTGAATTGGTTCATGGTTGTTGGTCATCCAGGAAGTCCACACAGACAATACCAGGGACATAAAAAATAGGAGCAAGGTGATCAGATCTCTGTCTCTTATAATAGCAGTCCCAGGAAAGAGGCGAGTAAAATGAACAGCTTTAAAAAATAACTTAATAGAGCTAAGAAGAACCCAAACCAGGGTAAAAATGAAATGTGATGTAGAGTATTCAAGGGAAAGGAAAAAAAAGGGATTTGAAAACTAACTGGACACCGAGGGTAAAGGAGGAACTGGAGATTGATCCATAGTTTTAAACCTGAAATACTGCACAGATGGTGCTGCCATCAGCTGATGGAAGGAACACAGGAGGAGAAGCAAATTTGAGCAGGAAGATAATGCATCTGTGGAGAACACACAACGGTAAGTAGGTCAAACAGGGTGAGGAAGTCAGAGCCTTTGGCACTGATGAGTAAGATACCATCAGAGATATTTAAGATACCAATTTTAGTAGAAGGGGAAGAATCTATTTCAAACCTGCTATAAAGGATTGGGTTTTCCATATAATAACAATAACAGATGCAGAATGACAATTTAAGAAACTGACTACTGCAAATGGAAGTATAAAAGTATCCGAAAGGCAAGAAATGACGTAACGTGTCATTAATATACTCACATATATTTTTAATTAAAGCATCGATGTCCTAAAGCAGCAGCTGTAATACCCACATCTGATATTGGAAACCAAGCAGAAACTCTTTAAACTCTGACATAAAAGGGAGTTTGAAATTCAGTTTCTCAATGTAATTTCTAAAATCAGTTTTTATTTTACTTGGTAACATTCCTAATCGTCACACCTGACTGTCTTTTCTGTTTTCCTAAATGTTGTCTCTCTAACCCCCATCTCTTCATCTCTAGTCCCTTCTACTTATTACTACCAAATTAGACTTTCCTCAATATCACTTTAGACTTGTCAGAGGTTTACAAAAAAAAAAAAAAAAATCCCACTTTTTAAAAATTTAAGTCCAAACTCCCTATCTGGCATCTTGAATTTTTGATATAAAATTTGGACATAATGGTTACCATTAAGCTATATTACATAACTCTACTATTCACAAACACATTTTCATTTCTCACATTTGTCCTTTGTCCAGTTTTTACCATCCCTCAATCCAAGCTCAAATACTGTCTCATCCATGAAGCAGTTCTTGATGACTCAAACTGCCTTATATTATACATATTACAGCATGCTTTCCACCTGACTTTATAAACTACTGGGACTTTGCTGTCCTCCACAGGGGCTACTCATTATGCATTTTGTTAAATATTCTTCATTGTTGCATGTGTATCCTGTTCAAAGTGTATTACAGAAAAACCTAATTTTTGTGGTATGACAACACTTATCATCTCACTGCAAATGGACCATCAAAAGATATTTGTAAATAAGCCCTAAGAAATGTTTGTAAATTGAATTATTTAAAAATATTAACATGTATTTAAATAATGTAGATATGATTTTTCAAGAGTAGAATGTTAAAATAATGTAAAAACTTGATGGTGGTCTAAAAATTGTGACTTATGCTGGTTTTGAAAAAAAATCATAATATCTTCAGAGTCAAACATTAAAATGTCAAAGTTATCTGCACAGAATTTATCTGCATTATTTCAGAATGCTGCATTGTAGAAATAATACACCCAATTCATTCACATATAGGTAGAAGCTTGGCGTTGAGGCATGATTAGAAATTAGATGAAGAACAAAGATGAGAAAGAAAATACACATGTACTCATCTTGTTCATTCACATGTAGGTTACTAACCTGAAAGATCTATTGGATCTTTACAGGAGTCAAATTCTTTGGTGAAAAATTACATACTTCTAAATATTTTTATGGCAAATACCATAATAGAGCCAAATGGTTTCTGTTAGTTTTGATCCTCATAAAGAGGTTTAATATTAACAGTATAATCCATCATTAAAATAACCATCCTTCTCTTTTCTCTAAGCTAATCCCAGTTTATGTTAATTTCATTGTGCCACAGTTTATGTTTATGGCCACAGTGGTTAAAGAATGAATCTAGTAAATGTCTGGTGCCTGCTGAAATGCATTTTTGTTAAACCAGTCTCATTTCCTGAAGAAACCAAATTAGATATCTTTGTGACAGAGCACCAGGACACGAAGATGGTGAGGAGCAAGCAATATAATGTATCGGGGACTTCAAGAAAGCCTTCATCTCTCTTCAAAAGAACATTTTGATCTTTAAGCATATAGCTGCTCAACCGTCTTCAGTTTATGATATACCTGTAATAGTAACCACCTTAAACAGCTCCTGTTGAATTGATACATGCTCAATAAAACGAACCATTTCTTTGTCATAGCATATACACATTCAGATTAGCAACCTGAGTACCTGGAAGGCTAGTACCACTTTTTAACCCATGTTATTTTAAAACTTTAGCTATAAACATGTTTTAAAAGAGAGCTCCTTCCTAAGTTTTATTTTCAAGCCTGCCTAATTGAGTTGTGTGAAAGTATTTTTGCCGTTGAAGTTCGTGTTGAAACACAAAACCTTTTTTTTTGCTGAGTAGTCACGTTTCTAAATTTGATTCTGCCATCAAGTTATTCATATAATCTTTCAAAAAAAAAATGAAAATGTTGAATACTAGGATCTAGTCCAGAAACTCATGGAAATCAGCAATATGACAGATAGCTAGAGAGTGAATGAGTGAGTAAATAAATAAGTCAATAAATAAAAAACAGGATGCTATAAAACACCTAAGGTTAATTTCAGTAACCTCTAGCAAAAGCATTTTCATTAAGTGAGAAACTAGAGTAGAGATAATGGCTTCCAAATTTCTTTTTCTACATACCTAGTAGTATTTTCCTAACATTGCTATAACAAGTTACCAAGAATACTTGCTTAAAACAACCTACATTTTTTCTCTAACAGTTCTAGACATTAGAAGTCTGAAACCAATGTAATTAGGCTAAAGTAAAAATATGAGCAAGGTTGATTCTTTCTGGAAGCTGTCCGGGGAGAATCTGTTTCCTTGCTGTTTTCAGTTTCTAATGGCCTCCTACATTCCTTGGCATGTGGCCCCTTCGTCCATCGTTAAAGTGCATCACTCCAACCTCTACTTCAGCCATCACATCCCCTTCTCCTCTTCTGCAGTCAGATCTCACTCTGTTTCCCCCTTATAAGGACACTTGGGATTACATTTAGAGTTTACCCAGATAATCCAGGAAAATCTCTCCCAAATCCTTAACTTAATCACCAAGTCTCTTTCATCATATAATGCAACATTCATAGGTTCCCTGAATTAGAAACTGGGTATCTTTGAGGACACATACTCCATAAGCAAATATCTGAACACACATTTGCAAAAAGGAGCATATTAATAAATTATTTTAACCATATCTGTACTTCAATACTTACATATCTCGTTTTAAAAATTAAAATTAAAAATAAGAAAATAATTTTATCTATATTGTATATTTTAATAAAACAATATTTTGCTTGAGCTATGAATGCTATGCAACTGAATATGCTTTCTATCTTATCTTAAATATCTTATATTAAAACTTAGTGATTCAATAATATAAAGAACTGGTTTCAACTTCAGTCTATCTCAGTGTTCTGTTTTAACGGTCTTCAAAAGAAATGTTACAAAAATGCGTAGACACAAATGGAAAATGATTCTTATTTTTCATTTTAATCCACCAATTATGAAAAGATTTTGTTGCAATTCAGGTAGTAAATTCCAATTTTCCCTATTGTGACTAAGTCCTTACAAACTAACCACACATTTCACTTTCATATTTCTAATAAATGAATTCAAAGCTCACTCAAGCTCTTTATTTGAATAATTAGGTAATTCTGCTTTCAGGTTTAGTCTCCCTATGTCACAGATTTTATACATGATTTGTTTACATCATTTTCAGTGACATATTTGTATAATGAAAACATATCCAAACATTCATTTCAAAATATTCTCTCCAAGGTAAGTTACCAGAAAGCAGATAGTCTTTCCTTGTTAAAAATGTCATCTTCACCCTGAAAATATCTCCAAGGGAGTATGCTATTAAAAGCTCCAGATTATTACTGCAAATGTGGAACATTTAACTTTTTGTAAAATTCATCATTTTAAGTGCTTGGCCACAAGATTACAAGAAGACAGTCCATGGTAAAGTCACTGCACATCTCATTATAAAACACTATTCAGATTTTATACTGGTTCTAACGTCTCTGCTGCAACAGCTTGCCTGTTAAATAATGAATTCCATGGAAGAAGTTAGTTTTGTGAACTTACCTGGGGATTATTTTATTTCCAGTCAAGCAGCCAACTCCATTAGTGGTTATATTTACCTATTTCTCTTTCTGAACAACCCTTCATGACCACCTCCCCCAGATCCTTGCTTTTACCAGAGAACTTGTTGACGACTCACATCTATCATCTCTATAATGTTTCCTTCATAAAACGTAGCTCAAGATTTTCATTCTTGAAACAGAATCAATGCAATTCTATAGTCAATCTCCCAGTACTGAATAATTTTCCTAATACTTCTTTCACATATTGAGCAATGTTTCTTAAGAATATTTACTGGCATAGAACTGCAATATAGCAGGTGATAATATGGTTTCCCGGTGTCATTTCAGCCACTTCTATGATAAGAATAAGTGTTTTCTCAAATGACTATGGCTTTTTATCTTCCACTATTAAGGAAGACACAAAAGACAGTTCTAAAGGTTTTTTCAGGACATGGTGGCTCACGCCTGTAATCCCAACACTTTGGGAAGCAGAGGCAGGTGGGTTACTTGAGCCCAGGAATTCGAGACTTCTAGACTGGGCAACATGGCAAAACCCCATCTCCACAAAAAAAAAAAAAAAAAAAAGCTGGGTGTGGCGGCATACACCTGTAGTCCCAGTTACTCAGGAGGCTGAAGTGGAAGAATCACCAGAGCCCAGGAGGCAGAGGTTGCCGTGAGCCAAGATCTTGCCACTGTACTCTGGCCTGGGCCACAGAGTGAGATCTAGACTCAAAAAAAATATATTTTTCAGGGACATTGCAAATCATATCATACTCAAACTTCATGTGCTAAATGTTTAGTTTTTAAATGTCTCACTGTAATGACTTCACACTCTCATTAGTTTATAGCTGAAGGCACAATAGACCCCATAAGATCAGATTTGTAATTAACAATAATGTAAATTCATATATACCTTTCCGATAGACTTGGATGTTTTTGATCTCATAGTGTAACCGACAAAGTAGTTGTGCTAGAAAATGAAGAAATATCAGCTTTTATGTTTATTTTTTCCCGCGTGTGCTTACATAACTAGCATAATTTTCAACTTGTGTGTCTCTGCAGAAACTCTTAAAGCGAACTATTTTTTGAGTGAATTCAGACAGAACCAGGTTATTTAATAATAATATAATCAATAATGATAATGCTGACACTCAACTAGTGCCTACTCTGCCTGTTACTGTTTTAAGCACGCGACACTTAGTAACTCCAATTCATCAGGAAGCTTATACAGGATACACACCTACTAAATAAACTAAATTTGTATTTTGTCATATTATGCTCAAATCAAGGAAACCCTAATTGTGAAATTCCCATTAACAAAATATCTTGCATAACTTAGACAACAAATCATGGTGATGTGTAACCAAATGTCATTCAGACCAACCGAGGGAAAGAGAGTCAAGTTGAGTAGTAAATGTTAATGAAATTTTGTTTCTTTCTTACCTATTTTTGGATAAAAATAATATATAAAGAGACACTATATTACTGTAAACCAAAAAGTATCTGAGACAAGTCTCAATCAATTTAGAAGTTTATTTTGCCAAGGTTAAAGGCACACCCAGAAGAAAATGACACAGAATCACAGAAACAGTCTGTGGTGTGTGCCTTTCTCCAAAGCTGAATTTGAGGGCTTCAGTATTTAAAGGGTAAAGTGGGCTGGAGGGGAAAAGGGGGAGGGTGTGGTAATCCACAAGATGCAAAAGAAAAGGATCAAGTAGGATAATAGTCAATTACGCATGTTCATGGGTAAATCAGTACTTTAGATAGGACAGGTGAACATAGAGTAGCTACCTGTGGAGATATTTAACCTTTTATCTGTAGGTGTCTGCTCAGGAAAAAAAGAAAAGGCAGCTTCTCCCGTGACTCAGCTTTTAGTTTAATTTTTTCATTTTGGCAGAGTGAAGTGGGATCCCAAGTTCTTATTTTCCTTTCACATTATCTTCCCACACCCCACTGACTTGCTTTGTAGCCACTAAAGTGGTAGATACCGCTACAATAATATAGATAGTAGCCATCCATCATCCTAAACATCGCAATAGAATAATGATATTGTCCCGATCCAGACCTCAAGGGAGGGTTCTTGGATCTCATGCAAGAAAGAATTCAAGGTGAGTCCACAGTGCAAAGCAAAAGCAAGTTTACTGAGAACGTACAGTGGTGAAAAGGCCCCTACTCCATAGACAGAGGAGGATGTTCTTGAAAGTAAGAGGAGGAGCGCATCCACCCTAGGTAAAATGCTCGTATAGATGGTGAGATGTATTCTGCTGCAAGGGTTGATGATAAAGGATTAATTTTCTTAATTACCATAATTTGCAAGAATCAATATCTTTAAAGCAAAATTAGGAATGTCTTTGTTCTCCAGATATCGGGGTATCTCAACACTCCCAAGTCTGGGTCTGTTTAGCAAACATTAATTTGTTCCCTTACCCGTAATAAACATCCAGATGCTAGGAATGTCTAACTCTCTGTTGGATAAATATTTAAAATTTTTGCCAACGTGATCACCCTACTATTGTCTTACATTTTATTTCTCTTGTTTTTGAGTTTGGTCATTTTTTCATGTTTATTAGCCATCTGTATTTTTTAATTTCTTCCTTATGTCCAATTTTGTGGGAAGGAGGGGGATTTAGTCTCGCACTGATTTCAGAGAGCTCATTTACTATTTCGGGAAATACGATGTGGATTGTCAACCATTATAGCTATTTTTCACACACTTTTTCACTTTGTTTTTGTTATAAGAATGTGAAGAGAAACCCCAAGTCTCTCTTCAAAGAATCACTATGTTCAGCTCTCTTATTCTTTAATTCTTTATTTTAAAGTTTAACTTCCTTGTAGTTTCAGTAAACAACCTCTTCCACCAGTTCTAATCAGTAGTTCACATCCATTCCCCTAGTCCCCTGCCCCAACCTGACTCATCCTGGTCACCTGCTCTGACCTCTGGTCACCTGCTCTGACCCCTGCTTACTTGCTCTGACCTGCTTGTAACCATCTTTCCTGCCAAACTACCCACCCCACCACTCTCGCTTGTACCCCTGCTCCCTTTAAAATAGCTAATTGGAATTAGACTAGACCGTTTGGTCTAACCCTAGCCCATAGGGGAACAACACAGCAGTAGGGGCAACCTCTGTCAGGCGTAAGTACCCCTTCCCCTCATTGTCCAGGTGTGCACTCACCATTGTTCCATCTGCGAGCCACACCCTTCTATAGAACTAAATTGCCTTTCTGAGGAAATTTATATTCCAGTGCTACTTCTTTTGCAGCATCGAAAATTCTACTTACAACATGTCTGAGAATGCAGCCTAGCAAGACCTGGCCTCATTTTCCTAGCCTTCACTCAGAATGGAGTCACTCTGGTTGGAACGCCTCTGACAATATTATGCAAACTTTATTGCACAATATTGTTATGGTATACTTTAAAAAAATATTAAGCACAGCAAACTGAAGGCTCATACTTGAAAGGCATCTATTAATAGCCCAAATTAACTCACAGATACGTAAAGTGACAATAAACTGGGTTTAGGCCTGGGAGCAACAGTTTTCAGGATCTATATAAATATCATAAGGAATAGAATATACTCTAAGGGTTAAAGCACTGAATATTTCAGGAGCCCTGTAGTCTCACAGAATGCTAACCAATATGAAAAACGAAAACAAAACTCAAGTTAGCTTGATAAATAAATGACAAATTTCAAAAAGCAAATAAGCCAATGAATTCATGTAAAAGCTAAAATCATACTGAACATATTTAGGAAGGCAATTATAGAATTATTGTAAAACTTCCACTTGGTACAATAATTTACAATAATATGACTATCTCATCATTATACTATAAAAATCTAGACTAGCATTCCTTGTTCCTTTTCAGCTTAAGAACATTCTGTGAATTTACTACTGAGCACAGTTCTTACTCCATTCTAAGGACAACTTGACACGCTGTAGGTATAAAGAACTGGATTAGAATCCTGGTTCTGCTACTCAGCAGCTATGTGATGTGGAGTAAATCACCTAAACTCTCTGAAGTTTAGATTATTCCTCATGATGTAATAAGAATAAATGAAAATAACGTATGTGTAATGCCTTAGCCGAGTCTCTGATACACCGTGAGCGTGTACAAAGTGGTAATGACATTATTATCCTAGAGCTTTTAGGTAGAAAAGAAAATATTAGCTCAAGTACAGCAGACAAAATGGGATCTTATCATAGAGAACATATACTAGAGAAAAGAAATATGACTCATCGAGGTATTACAATTTTCTTAGGAACAAGTTACTGAAAGTATTATAGTAAAAATACATATCCATAAGATTAAAAACATCTTTCTACTAATTAAATTGTACATTTGTATTATAATGAATCATCATATTAAAGAAGAAGGGATGCAGTAGAAATGACGAACTAAAACTCAGAAGGCCCAAATAAGGCTTGACTCTACCATTAAAAGGACTAATTTTTGTTGGGTTACCTAACCTTCGACGCCCCAGATTCTTCAAGATGAAACCAGAAGAAGAGGTAAAATTATTTCTACTTTTCCTTCTAGTTCTTTTTGGTTGCATCCTTTAAAAATCTACTTCTGTGGTTTTTAATGCCACAAAGACAATTTAAATCATGAAAACTAAAACCCACATGAAAAAGTCAAAGCAGTAAGAGAAAAATGTTTATCACACATAAAAAAAGGTCAAATAATTATTTAAATGTCAATAATATAAAGTGCAACCAAGAGAACAATGTTGACTGCTTATTTTCCATTCTCAATATCCAAAGAAATCAATTTAAATGTCCTCAAAATTTTGGGATTTGTATAAGTGAAACTTGCTATCATAAAAAAGATTAAATGATAGAATACTTCATAGACTCAGCATACACAAGTATTTTTACATCGTGCCAGATTACTGTCATTGATTGCTAAGTCATTGACCAATCCAAGGATAAAAATACATGAAATCACATAATTGGATGTTTAATAGGCACATGAATTACCTTTAGGCCAGACACAGTAAAATTTACATTTTGTGACAGAATACAAGACTTCATTGGGTTAATTTTTAGCACGGTAAACAGAGAGTCAGAAAATTATTAAATGGCATTTAATCCTATCAGCTACCTATATGATTATTTAATAATCTAGTCCTAGTAAATAATTTATTTCTCTTTTCAGTTTGTGAGTCAATCATTTCCTTATCTATATACAAGCTCCTCTGCTTATTAATGCAGCATTAGTAAAATTATAGTTAAGACATAATTTTCCATTTATTACTAACATTTCTGGAGGTTGTGGTCAGAGTCTGCAGACTGAGCCCAAACCAACGTCTTCTAGGCCCTCATGGTATTATTGAAAGGTATCATATATTCCAAAGTATGTAGGTAAATAAATGCATATTTTAAATAAAATTAACACCCATGAATCCAACAACTAGGTTGAAGAATACAATAACATGAGTAATTTTGGAGTTTTCTGTGTGTCTTCACAACATTCCCCTGTTTTGTTTTTTTTTTTATAATTTTACCACAAATTTATGTGGACCTATACAATATGTTATTGAAATGTGTTGGCCTGTAATGCCATCACTTTGGGAGGCTGAAGCTGGCGGATCACTTGAGCCCAGGAGTTCAAGACCAGCCCAGGCAACTTGGTGAAACCCTATCTCTACAAAAAATACACAAATTAGCCCCACCTGGTGGCGCATGCCTGTAGTTCCAGATACTTGGGAGGTTGAGGTGGGAGGATCACTTGAGCCTGGGAGGTCAAGGCTGCAGTACGCAGTGATTGTGCCACTGCACTCCAGCCTGGGTGACAGAGTAAGACCCTGTCTCAAAAATAAAATTTTGTTGAGTCTTGCCCTTTATATAACTGGAAACATAAAATATGTGTTATAAAGTATATATTCTTCTGTACTTTTTTTAGTGATACAATATTATATTTTTGAGATTAATCGATGTGGATATGGACTCCTGTGGTCCATTCATTTTTATTGCTCAGAATCTTTCTATTGTATGACTATAGCTCAAATTCTTCCCCAGTCTGCTATTTCCAATACTTTCTCTCATCAATATTCCAACATATATTCTTATGTATGTTTCCTTGTGCACATGTGCAAAAGTCTTACTAGAATATATCCTAAATTACATTATATTTTGGTTTGGTTCTATAATAAATTACATAGATTAGCGTATAATGTAATTTAGGATTTTCCAATATTATATATTATTATATATAATAATATCCTAAGAGAAAATCCTAAATTACATTATATGCTAATCTTCAAGTTTACCGAATAGTTACAATTTGCCAAGGTGCTTATACCATCAGAAGTCAGTGAAAGTGCCTACTTCTCCACATTCCAAGCTGTGAGATGATACTTCATTGTACTTTAAATTATTATTATTATTTTTTTTGAGATGGAGTCTCGCTCTGTGGCCCAGGCTGGAATGTAGTGACGCGATCTTGGGTCACCGCAACCTTCGCCTCCCAGGTTCAAGCAATTCTCCTGCCTCAGCCTACTGAGCAGCTGGGACTATAGGCACACGCCACCGTGTCCAGATAACTTTTATGTATTTTAGTAGAGACGGGATTTCAATATGTCACCCAGACTGGTCTTGAACTCCTGAGTTCAGGCAATCCGCCTGCCTTGGCCTCCCAAGTGCTAGAATTACCGTCCTGAGCCACCGTGCCTGGCCTGCTTTTAATTTTCATTTTTACAACTGATAATGAGGCTGATGATGTTTTCATATTATAATGGAGCACCTGTGTTTTTTCTTCTGTGAAATGCATCTCTTATTTTTTCTATTTGGTTGTCACTTTTATATTGATTGACCACAATACTTTATGTATTCTGGATATTTTCAGGTCTTAAATTTTATGTTTTACTAATTAACAAACCAAATTTTAAAAACTGAGTTTTTCTTTGCTAGTCTGTACTTTTTGCTTTATTGTTGAAATGACAGTCATATAATATTCATGGCTCTTTCATTGATGAAATAATCCTCCTTTCTATCTATATAAGAATAATACACATATAAATAAATAGCCTTTATTTTGAAAACTTGATCTCATGTTCCTCACACCCAGAAACAGAAGATGGCATAATAGCTTGAGGACACATAACATCAAAAAGTAGCCTTTGAAACAGACGGCCCAAGTGACAGCTCATATATGCATCTTCTGAGCACTGAGTTTATATACAGAGATTCAGAATAATCAGGCAGAGATTTTCCTCTTGAAGAACAATTTACATTTGTGTAGCTCTTTCTGTATTTTCAGTGTACTTTGCATATTTTATATGATGTTCAGTTATAATGGATGAGGAAATAGAATTATTATTGTCACTTCAGAGCTCAGAAAACAAAAGAAGCTGAAGGGACTTGCCAAAAATGGGATGAGCTTAGAGGCAAGTCTAGGGCTCCTGACCTCTAGCCAGCAGGCTTTCCTCAGCACTAGATTGCTTTCCAAGGGAAATGAACACTGTCAAGGCAGAGGGGATGACATTTTTTTTAAAATCTGACTCATCCATGTAGTCAACTTGTACCTACTGCTTATAAAAGAATTATATCACACTCACCCTATTGCAAAGCTGGGTCCATTAAGTGCTGAGATGGAATTACAGGATAATCTGTAGCTCTCCACACCATTCATCCTCTACGAAGTCAAGATTTCCCTGAGACACATATCTCTTACCCCTCACAGAAAATGTACACAAAAAAGGAAAACATGCCTGTGATGGTTGGAATTACTGAATTATCTGATAACTAGGAATATCCGGTTGGATAAATGGTATTTCTTGGAATTGACCTTGTGAGTCTGTATTTTTAAGCAATACGATAATTATATAAAGCACCCTCCAAATGTATTTGAGTTATTACCGAGGCAGATGTTAAAAACTAGAGAAAATCTCTCTACTCAGTGTGATTTCAAAGACTGTCATGATTCATATGATTGGCAGGAAAAAGTGAGAAAAAGGTAGGTATGTATATTTAATACCATGAATTCACAAAGTTTTCAGGGAATACAATTCTTTTAAAATATTAAATTTTAAAGGATAACCAGCTGGGTATGGTGGCTAATGCCTATAATCCCAGCACTTTGGGAGGCTGAGGGGGGAGGATCACCTAAGGTCAAGAGTTCGAGACCAGCCTGGCCAACATGGTGAAACCCCATCTCTACTAAAAATGCAAAAATTAGCTGGGCATGGTGGCAGGTGCCTGTAATCCCAACTACTTGGGAGGCTGAGGCACGAGAATCACTTGAACCCAGGAGGTGGAGGTTGCAGTGAGCCAAGATTGTATCACTGCACTCTAGCCTGGGCAATAGAGTGAGACTGCCTCAAAAAAAAAAAAAAAAAAAAAAAAAGGATAACCACCGAGCTATTTTCATATTATATAAATTATTAACAAACATAAACTCTAGAAATTTAATAACCAAAGCAAT